>JBBPBX010066060.1:4863-19775 GCA_038048925.1 Garcialebias charrua | reverse complement strand
CACGACCAGGACGAAAACCACACTGCTCCTCCTGAATCCGAGGTTCGACTATCCGACGGACCCTCCTCTCCAGAACCCCTGAATAGACCTTACCAGGGAGGCTTAAGAGTGTGATCCCTCTATAGTTGGAACACACCCTACGGTCCCCCTTTTTGAATAGGGGAACCACCACCCCAGTCTGCCAATCCAAGGGAACTGCCCCCGATGTCCACGCGATATTGCAGAGTCGCGTAAGCCAACACAACCCCACAACATCCAGAGCCCTAAGGAACTCAGGACGAATCTCATCCACCCCCGGAGCCTTGCCACCGCGGAGCTTTTTAACCACCTCGGCGACCTCAGCACCAGAGATTGGAGAGCCCGACCCAAAGTCCCCAGGCTCCGCTTCCTCAGTGGAAGACGTGCCAGTAGGATTGAGGAGGTCTTCGAAGTATTCCGCCCACCGACTCACAACATCCCGAGTTGAGGTCAACAGCACGCCATCCCCACCATAAATGGTGTTGGTCGCGTACCGCTTTCCCCCCCTGAGACGCCGGATGGTGGACCAGAATCGCCTCGAAGCCGTACGGAAGTCATTCTCCATGGCCTCTCCGAACTCCTCCCACGCCCGAGTTTTTGCCTCAGCAACCACCCGAGCCGCATGCCGCTTGGACTGCCGGTACCTATCTGCTGCTTCCGGGGTCCCACAGGCCAAAAAGGCCCAATAGGACTCCTTCTTCAGCTTGACAGCATCCCTCACCGCCGGTGTCCACCACCGGGTTCGAGGGTTGCCACCACGACAGGCACCAACAACCTTGCGGCCACAACTCCGATAAGCTGCCTCGACAATAGAGGCGCGAAACATGGCCCACTCGGGCTCAATGTCCCCCGCCTCCCTCGGAACGTGTTCAAAGCTCTCCCGGAGGTGGGAGTTAAAGCTCCGTCTTACGGGAGACTCTGCCAGACGTTCCCAGCAGACCCTCACAATACGTTTGGGTCTGCCAGGTCTGACCGGCATCCTCCCCCACCATCGGAGCCAACTCACCACCAGGTAGTGGTCAGTTGACAGCTCCGCCCCTCTCTTCACCCGAGTGTCCAGGACATGCGGCCGCAGATCAGATGAGACGACAACAAAGTCGATCATTGAACTACGACCTAGGGTGTCCTGGTGCCAAGAGCACATATGGACACCCTTATGCCTGAACATGGTGTTCGTTATGGACAATCCATGACGAGCACAGAAGTCCAACAACAGAACACCACTCGGGTTCAGATCAGGGGGGCCGTTCCTCCCAACCACACCCCTCCAGGTCTCACTGTCATTGCCCACGTGAGCGTTGAAGTCCCCCAGCAGAACAAGGGAGTCCCCAGGAGGCGCACCCTCCAATACCCCCTCCAAGGACTCCAAAAAGGGTGGGTAATCTGCGCTGCCGTTCGGCGCATAGGCACAAACAACAGTCAGAGCCCGTCCCCCCACACGTAGGCGAAGGGAGGCTACCCTCTCGTTCACCGGGGTGAACCCCAACGTACAGGCACCAAGATGGGGGGCAACAAGTATGCCCACTCCTGCTCGGCGCCTCTCACCAGGGGCAACTCCAGAGTGGAAGAGTGTCCAACCCCTCTCAAGGAAACTGGTTCCAGAGCCAGAGCCATGCGTTGAGGTGAGTCCGACTATTTCTAGCCGGAACCTCTCAACCTCACACACTAGCTCAGGCTCCTTCCCCACCAGAGAGGTGACATTCCATGTCCCAATGGCCAGCTTCTGTAGCCGAGGATCAGACCGCCAGGGTCCCCGCCCTCGGCCACCACCCATTCCACAATGGGTCCTCGGCTACAGAAGCAGACTTTTTCTTGTTTTTTTTATATATATAACTCAGAGGGAATAGTTTATTTTTGAGAATAAAGAACCCCTTCTATTTGAAGCTTCGTGTGCTGCATTTATCCCGGTTTCAGATGTTTTTTCTTTGTTTAATTTGAGTTGATTAGCTAAAAAGTTCCCTGATTTATTACCATATTCAAAATGATCTAATCTAAGTCTTTGTATCAAGAATTTATTTTTCTTATCAATATATTCATTTAGTTCTAATTTTAATTTGCGTAGCTTTTGCTGTGTTTCCTCTCCTTGTAGACCTTCTAATAGTTTAATGGATTTCTCTAATTCCTCAATACGTTTATTTTCTTTTTTCTTTTTATTTGTTGAATAGGATATTATTTTACCTCTCATGACTGTTTTCCCAGCCTCCCAAAGTGTACATGCTGAAGTTCCTGGCAAGTCATTAAACTCTAGATACGATGCCCATTCTTTTTTAAAATATTGCAAAAATTCTTCTTCTTGTAGCAGTGATGTATTTAATCTCCAATTTATATTTTTTGTTGTTGTTTTTTTTAATCTAAATTTACAGTAACTGGTGCATGATCGCTGACAGCAATAGGGTGTATCTTAGTGTCTGAAATGTTTGTCATCAATGAATTGCTTACTATGAAATAATCTAGACGAGAATATGAGTGATGCACATGTGAAAAGAAAGAATATTCTTTGCTATCAGGGTGAAAACAACGCCATGCATCGCAGAGCCCATAATCATTCATATACTGTTTAACTATATTTATAGATTGCCAACTGCGTTGAGTTCCCGCTGCATTCAGTCTGTCTAATTTGTCATCTAAACCAAAGTTGAGATCACCTCCCATCACCAGTGAGGAATCCATGTGATTTGATAGGGTGGAAAAAAAATCATGAAAAAAAGCTGCGTCGTCTACATTCGGTCCATATATGCTAACAATACAATAATTTTGTCTAAATATTGATAACTTTAATATTATATATCTACCGTGCGGGTCTATAACCTGATCTAATACTGTGAAGTTAACATTTTTATGTATTAAAATTGCCACCCCTCTTTGTCTTGAATTATAACAGGCTGAGAATACATTAGGAAACTCTGAAGATTTTAGCTCATCCACAGTTGAGGCCAATTTATGAATTTCTTGGAGTAATACAACATCTGCCTTTAATCTTTTAATTTGGTTAAAAATTCCTTATTTTTTACATTGGCTAATGTTCCATGTGACAAACCCTAAGGTACCCATACCTGTGCTAATGATAATATAGCTAAACCACACCCATTATCAGAAATATAAAAAATAATAATAATAGATCCAGACAAAAACATATCCCTTAATGATTAACTTGTAGGAGGTCATGAAGAGACGACACAGAAGATGGGATGCAGAACTTCACTTTAATCAACTCCTACAGTTCTGGCGGTAAACACCCAAACACTGCCTTATATATCAACCCTTTCACAATACAACATCTGGTCCTCTGGACCTTTCACAATAAAACATCCGGTAACACATTTGGTCCACTGGGTATGAGTAGAGTCCCCTAGTGGTCCACCACACTCGCCCCCACAGAACACCCAGTAAGGTCCATCACTAGTCCAGCATTTTGGGTTTGATCAAACGACCAGAACGGCTGAACCTGGGCCCTGCGTAATCAGTCTGATGAAGCGGGGGGCGACGAGGAGGGCCTGCAGAAGATTCGGGCTCCAATGGACGTTGAGAGTCTCTGGAAGGAGGACCGCAGTCCGTTAGCAATGTGGATGGAGGTCTGCCCCTGCGAGGAGCCTGGGCCGTAACAACCTGATCATCTGACATAACATGAGCTGGTTTAAGCCTATCGATACAGACAGTCTCAGTACGACCCCCTAAATCTAAAAGGAAGTGTTTTGGACCTGGTTGAAGAACCCGAAACGGTCCATCATACAAAGGCTGTAGTGGTGTCCTGTGTGCATTGTGTTTGACAAAAACAAATTTAGAGGACTCCAGACTCTTAGGTACAAATGACTGCGGTAAACAATGGTGTACCGGGCCGGGGACACGAACAGAGCCCTCCTGAGAGGAAAAATGGAGCAACGGTGGAGCGAACTGTGGTGAGGGTACCTCAGGTAAAAACTCACCGGGGACGCGCACAGGCTGACCGAAAACCAGTTCAGCCGGGGAAGAGCTCAGGTCCTCTTTGGTTGCGGTACGTAAACCCAACAAAACCCAGGGAAGACGGTCAATCCAGTTGTCACCGGTCAATGCAGCGCGAAGTGCAGCTTTCAATGACCTGTGAAACCGTTCACACAAACCATTAGCTTGGGGGTTGTAAGCAGTGGTCCTGTGAACGTTAGTCCCCAGACCCTTGGCCATGGTAGACCAAAGCTCAGAAACAAACTGCGGGCCCCTGTCCGATGTAATGTCTGAAGGGGGGCCAAAACGCGCAACCCAGGTAGACAAAAATGCCCGGGCCACCACTGCAGATGTTGTGGATGTCAGAGGAACCACCTCAGGCCACCTGGTGGTCCGGTCTATCATAGTCAGCAGATGAGTAAAACCTTGTGATGGAGGCAGAGGGCCCACCAGGTCTACGTGCACATGGTCAAACCGCCGACCAGGAATGGAGAAAGGTTCCAAAGGTGCTTTGGTGTGCCTGTTAACCTTAGCACGCTGGCATGGGACACACGCTGCTGCCCACTCCTTAACTGCTTTACGCAGACCGGGCCAAACAAACTTTGAACTGACCAGTTTCACCGAGGCTCTAACACCTGGATGAGAAAGGGAATGTAAAGAATCAAAAACGCGGCGTCGCCATGAAACTGGAACCAGAGGGCGGGGCCTGCCAGTAGAAACATCACAGAGCAGGAGAGGACCTCCGTCATTCACCTGCCGTTCCTCCAACTCGAGGCCTGTGGGCCCGGACTGGAGCTCGAGTATTTCTGCGTCGCTACGTTGGTCCGCAGCCATAGCAGAAAAATCGATGCCAACGTATACGGGAGAGATCAGCACCCGGGAGAGACAGTCGGCCACCACGTTGGATTTTCCAGCCACATGCTGAATGTCTGTAGTAAATTCAGACACCGCTGCGAGGTGGCGTTGCTGGCGAGCAGACCAGGGGTCAGAAATTTTTGACATAGCAAACACCAAGGGTTTGTGGTCAACATATGCAGTGAACTGGCGGCCCTCCAGGAAAAACCTGAAATGGCGTGTGGCCAGGTAAAGCGCCAGCAACTCTCTGTCAAAAACACTGTATTTCAGCTCATTGTCCCGCAGCGTACGGCTGAAAAATGCAAGCGGCTGCCAAACCCCGGAAACCTGCTGTTCTAACACAGCCCCCACCGCAACATCAGATGCGTCTGTTGTCAAAGCTATTTGTGCCGCTGGGGATGGATGGGCCAAAAGGGCAGCAGTGGCCAGTGCAGCTTTAGCATCACCAAATGCCTGTAGGCGTTCTGGTGTCCAGTCAACACTGTCGTTGGGCTTTTTCTTTTTTAGCGCTCCATAGAGCGGTCGCAGCAGTTGTGCTGCCCTGGGGAGGAAACGGTTATAGAAATTAACCATCCATCCATCCATCCATCTTCTTCCGCTTATCCGGGGTCGGGTCGCGGGGGTAGCAGCCTAAGTAGGGAGGCCCAGACTTCCCTCTCCCCAGCCACTTGGAGCAGCTCCTCCGGGGGAATCCCAAGGCGTTCCCAGGCCAGCCGAGAAACATAGTCCCTCCAGCGTGTCCTGGGTCTTCCTCTGGGTCTCCTCCCGGTGGGACGTGCCCGGAACACCTCACCAGGGAGGCGTCCAGGAGGCATCCTAACCAGATGCCCGAGCCACCTCAACTGGCTCCTCTCGATGTGGAGAAGCAGCGGCTCTACTCCGAGTCCCTCCCGGATGACTGAGCTTCTCACCCTATCTCTAAGGGAGAGTCCAGCCACCCTGCGGAGAAAACTCATTTCAGCCGCTTGTATCCGAGATCTTGTTCTTTCGGTCATAACCCAAAGCTCATGACCATAGATGAGGGTGGGAACGTAGATCGATCGGTAAATTGAGAGCTTTGCCTTTTGACTCAGCTCTCTCTTCACCACGACAGACCGGTACAGCGCCCGCTTCACTGCGGACGCTGCACCTATCCGCCTATCGATCTCACGCTCCAGTTTTCCCTCATTCGTGAACAAGATCCCGAGATACTTAAACTCCTCCACTTGGGTAAGGACCTCCTCCCCGACCCGGAGAGGGCACGCTACCCTTTTCCGGCTCAAGACCATGGCCTCGGATTTGGAGGAACTGATCCTCATCCCGGCCGCATCACATTCAGCTGCAAACCGCTCCAGCGAAAGCTGCGCCTAGAAATTCTGTCCATAAAAGTTATGAACAGAATCGGTGACAAAGGGCAACCTTGGCGGAGTCCAACTCTCACCGGAAACGAGCCTGACTTACTGCCGGCAATGCGGACCAAGCTCTGACACCGGTCGTACAGGGACCTAACAGCCCTTATCAAAGGGCCTGGTACCCCATACTCCCGGAGTACCCCCCACAGAACCCCCCGAGGGACGCGGTCGAATGCCTTCTCCAAGTCCACAAAACACATGTAAACTGGTTGGGCAAACTCCCACGCACCCTCCAGGACCCTGCTGAGGGTGTAGAGCTGGTCCAGTGTTCCACGACCAGGACGAAAACCACACTGCTCCTCCTGAATCCGAGGTTCGACTATCCGACGGACCCTCCTCTCCAGAACCCCTGAATAGACCTTACCAGGGAGGCTTAAGAGTGTGATCCCCCTATAGTTGGAACACACCCTACGGTCCCCCTTTTTAAATAGGGGAACCACCACCCCAGTCTGCCAATCCAAGGGAACTGCCCCCGATGTCCACGCGATATTGCAGAGTCGCGTAAGCCAACACAACCCTACAACATCCAGAGCCCTAAGGAACTCCGGGCGAATCTCATCCACCCCCGGAGCCTTGCCACCGCGGAGCTTTTTAACCACCTCGGCGACCTCAGCACCAGAGATCGGAGAACCCGACCCAAAGTCCCCAGGCTCTGCTTCCTCAGTGGAAGACGTGCCAGTAGGATTGAGGAGGTCTTCGAAGTATTCCGCCCACCGACTCACAACATCCCGAGTTGAGGTCAGCAGCACGCCACCTCCACCAATAGAAATTAACCATTCCCAAAAATTCTTGTAACGCTTTAACAGACTGGGGCTGTGGAAAATCGGACACCGCCTGCACTTTGTTTGGTAACGGGACGGCACCACTGGCAGAAATGCGGTGGCCCAAAAAGTCAATGACTGGCAACCCAAACTGGCATTTCGCTGTATTTACAATCAGGCCATGTGCTGCCAGGCGCTGAAAAACCTCACGGAGGTGGGACATGTGCTGTTCAGCCGAGCTGCTAGCCACCAGGATGTCGTCCAGGTACACAAATACGAAGGACAGTCCTCTTAGGACTGAATCCATCAACCGCTGGAACGTTTGTGCTGCACCTTTAAGACCAAAAGGCATGCGCAAAAACTCAAACAGGCCGAAAGGCGTGATAACAGCGGTCTTAGGGACATCCTCCACATGCACAGGAACCTGGTGGTACCCCCGTACTAAATCTACTTTAGAAAAAATGGAGGTCCCAGCCAGGTGCACTGAAAAATCCTGGATGTGGGGGATGGGATAACGATCGTTCTCTGTGATGTTATTAAGGCGGCGGAAATCCCCACATGGTCGCCATTTGCCGTCTGCCTTGGGCACCATGTGCAGGGGGGAGGCCCACGGACTGTTTGAGCGCTGCACGATGCCTAAACGCTCCATGTTAGCAAACTCTTCCTGCGCGATTGCTAGCTTAGTAGCATCGAGGTGGCGTGCACGTGCGAAAACCGGGGGGCCCGTTGTGGGGATATAATGTTCGATCCCATGTTTAGTGTTTGTGTTTGCAAAATTAGGAACAGTCAGTGAGGGGAACTCAGACAATAAACGCTGAAACACGTTACCCGAAGCTAAAAAGTTAGCATGCATTAAAGGCCCAGCTCCTCGCGTCGCACAAGGCAGTGACGAAAAAGACACAGCGTCGATCAAACGTCTGTTAGCAACATCAACAAGGAGCCCGTGAGCACAAAGAAAATCAGCCCCTAAAATAGGAACTGAGCTCGCAGCTACAACAAAGTTCCACTGGAAGTCCCATTCATGGAAACAAACAGTCACCAACCTTTCACCAAACGTCTTGATGGGAGAGCCATTAGCCGCGGTTAGCGTCGACCCACAGCCTTCTACCAACCTGTCGGAGCCAGTCGGGGGAACGAGGCTCTTCTGCGAACCAGAGTCCACCAGGAACCAGGAACCGACCTCGAGTCTTCGATGAAAAGCAGCCTTTCCCTGTCGCCAATGGCCGCGGCTGCTAGCGTGCGCTGGCATCGTAATTTTCCCTGCGGCTTGAAGCTACACGGCGGCATACACCGTCGTGCTTTGGCGCCAAAACGCTGGTGGTAGGAACAAAGGGCGGCTCCTGTTCGCCTGCGGGTAGCGACCCCTGCTACCACCGATGGCTTATCCGGCGATGAAGTGCGTCGCTTGAAACTCAGGTGCTGCTGGAGATCCGGGGACCGCCGCCTGGATCGCAAAGGTCCTCGTAGCCAGGAGGATGCGGTCGGCTTCCTCAGCCAGCGAGCGGTAGTCTCTCTGCTGCAGAAGCGGGGAGTTGGCCAGGACCGTGCGCACCGAAGCTGGGAGCTGGCGGAGGAAGAGTTGGAGGAAGAGAAACCCACAGTCTTCTGATCCCATCAAGGACAACATGCTCTCCATGAGCTCAAGAGCTGTGCCATCGCCCAAACCGGAGAGGGAAAAAAGTTTCTCAGCGCGCTCCACGTCTGAAAGTGAGTAACGCCGGAGGAGCAGCTGCTTGAGGGCGTCGTACTTTCCTTGTGCAGGAGGGGCCTGGAGCAGGCTCATTGCCCGCTGGGAGCGGATCTAGCGAGGCGACCACATAGTGGTATTTGGTGTCGTCTGCAGAAATCCTGCGAAGAGCAAACTGTGATTCGATGTGGGCGAACCACGATGGAGGGGCGTGCAGCCAGAAGTCCGGGATTTTAACGGCCACCGAAAAAGCGAGCGGGGCCGCCTGTGGAGGTTCCACAGCAGCGGACATCTGAAGAGAGCTGGCTGGAGCGTCAGATGTCGGCATATTCAATTCACGAGGTCACCAGTGTAGGAGGTCATGAAGAGACGACACAGAAGACGGGATGCAGAACTTCACTTTAATCAACTCCTACAGTTCTGGCGGTAAACACCCAAACACCGCCTTATATATCAACCCTTTCACAATACAACATCCGGTCCTCTGGACCTTTCACAATAAAACATCCAGTAACACATTTGGTCCACTGGGTGTGAGTAGAGTCCCCTAGTGATCCGCCACAAACTTAACTATACTGTATATGATTTTTAAATAAAGTAATTGCTGTTTCTTTTGAAAATGAATCAGGGAAGTTTTCATTTATGAAGTAATTGTATGGATATATAAAGACGTATGTGAACCCTTGTGCTTGTGCGCTGATAATTGTTAAGTTAGAAAAATATAGACAAGAAAACAAAGAGAAATGATATACATGGAAACATAATTCAGATAAGAAAAAACAACAAAAGACCCTCTTACCACATCAAGTGTCATCCCACCTTGTGTATCACCACTATCTGAGTGTGTCCCACCACCGAGCTGTGCTGAAAAAAAATTAAATATATCTGGTAAGTAATATTAACAAATACTATATTTAATAATATTAATCAATATTAGCAACCGATATAGTTCTTACCTTGATCATATGGCTAATAAAGCCAAGGAGTAGCTTCTGGATCTCTAAACAGCTGACCGTTTATGTAGAGTTTATCCACAGAGATGTTAGCTCTTCTTCCTTCGTTTATATTTTTCTTTCTTATCGGAAACAGAACTCTCCTCCTACTCAGAATTTCTGCAGGGTATTGATCGTTCATGCTAAAGTGTGTGTTACGCAGTTCCCTACCTCGGCTTTTAACCTGTTCCTTTTGTTTATAATGTTCGAATTTAGCTATTATTGGGCGCGGTCTACTGTTCCCCGGCCGTTTAGCACCGAGGCGGTGAACTCGATGAAAAGTAATGGCATTAATGGTTTCACTCGGCAACTTTAGCTGATTTTGAAAGAAAGCCCTAACCAAGGCCTCCGGATTCTCCTCCGCTCCCTCCGGAATCCCAGAGAAAACAACATTATCCCGCATACTTCTGGATTGGATATCTAATACTGACTCTTTAAAAATTTTATTATCGCCGGAAAGCTGCAACATCTGATCTTTAAGCTGTCCAACTGTAGCCTTTAGCTCAATGTTTTCATTAGCTAGAGATGCTACCTGCTCCTGAGTGAATTCCAATGACTGTCTCAGACTTTGCACTTCCTTCTGTAACACCTCTACTGTTCTGTTCTCCGATATGTATATATTTAGTAAACCCTTGAGGCTACACAGAAGCATGCGTGACACGACTCCGTCTTAACAGGTAACCTTTATTACGGTCCGACCCGCAACACAATACAACACAAAGGTTCCTACCAACAGCCTGATACTACATCCCCCTTTCTGAATAGGATTTGTTGTCAACAGTGCACAAACTCAAATCTCTTTACAGTCACAGTTCAGCCTAAGAACCCAGATGTATATAAATCTCAGAACAGTAATCTCTGTAACATTTAACTTTAACTAAGAGGGAGGGGTGGACTACCCAAATCCTCTAACTGAGTGTGGGGATTATTCTGCCCCATGCAGGAAACTCACTCAGTTCCTATGAACAAATATAATCATCCAGATAAGCTGGAGGTCTCCTATTTCTCAGTGAAACTCGACTCTCAGGTGGTGGAGTCTGATGGCTAGCCTCCTGCTGGTCTTCATCTGGATCAGGTGTGTGTGTGTAATTGTCAATGTTTTCTTCGTGTACTGTCTCATGTGGAACAGCAGAAGTTTCAGTTGCTCTAGGAGTGTGTGAAAGGTGGTAGTTATTCCTTCTCAGCAAGCCTCTGGGTGTCTCGACAATGTAGGATCGAGGTGGACCTGCTCCAGACACTACTCTTCCTCTTGTTTGCAGATCTGTCACCCACACCTCCTCACCTGGATGTAGAGTTGACATGTTGTGAGCCCGGTGCCTCCGGTTGTAGTTTTGTCTTTGTTTCTGTCTATAATTGTCCTCTGCAGTCCTCAGTTTTTCCATATCAACATTCTTTGGTGTTAGTTGCGACTGAGTAACAGGAACAGTTGTCCTTATCCTCCTTCCCATGAGAAGCTCAGTCGGACTGAATCCATTTGCCAATGGAGCGGAACGGTAGGCCATGAGAGCGAGATACGGATCCTTCGACTTTTTAAGGAGAGTCTTGATGGTTCTGACAGCTCTCTCAGCCTCGCCGTTGCTCTGAGGAAAATTTGGGCTGGAGGTTTCATGGCTGAAACCCCATTCTTGTGCAAATCTTCTGAAGGAATCTGAAGCAAACTGTGGCCCGTTATCAGATCGGGTGGAGGTAAGTTTTGCAACTTCAAAAAATCTTGAGAAATAATCCACAACAATCAAATATTGTTTTTCCTTAAACTGGAAAAGATCAGCTCCCACCATGGCCCATGGTCTTTGTGGGAATTCAGTGGGCAGTAGTGGCTCTTTGTGTTTTGTTCTCTCCCGACAGCATGTGTCGCAGGTCTCCAACAGCTTAATCAGCTCGCTGCTGAGACCCGGCCACCACACTGAATGTTTGGCTCTTTCTCTGCATTTAGTTATTCCCAAGTGACCCTCATGTAGTTTCAAAAGAATGTCCTTTCTGAGAGAAGCTGGAATCACTATTCTGCTACCATAAAGAAGCAGACCATTTTGAACAGTAAGTTCACCTGAGAATGGCAGATAAGGCTGAACACTTTTCTCAGTAGAGTATTTATCTGGCCACCCTTCTACACAGAACGTTTTCAGCTGTTTGAGTATGCTGTCGTCGTCCTGATGTCTTTGGATTTCTCTCAGTCGTGGTTCTGTGGCAGGTAAAGATGCAACGACTGAGTCAACATACAAGTTGACCTCCTCTTCTTGCAGACCTCCTGACTCGCTGGAGATTGGAGCTCTGGACAAAACGTCAGCTGTAGCAATATTTTTGCCAGCCACATGGGAAATACTGTAGGAATCCAAACTGATTTGGTTTAGTCTGGCAACCAGTTTTAATGCCATTGCAGCACGTCCACTCAGCAGTGATGTACACAAGTCCTTCACAACATAAATGTCCTCCTTGGTACTACCACTGTTGTTACTGAGAGTTGCTGTAAACATGCCTTTCACCTTCAAATCGGTGCCTCCCGGTCCCTGTAGGATTTTCTTTGGTTTATCTAATTTGCCTAATTGATGCTGAGAATACCATGTCTCTGGGACAGCTGTGACATCAGCTCCTGTATCTATTTTAAATACAGTCTTATGTTTGTCCACCAGTATGTCTGTCATCCATGGATTTTCATTAGCTTCTGTAGAAAGTGATCCCAGGAAAGCAACATCCTTGTCTATATTTGTGCTTTCTGTTTCAAATCCAGCATTTACTTCACATATTTTTTTATTTCTGCAGACTTTTGCAAAATGTCCCTTCTTTCCACAATAATTGCAGGCTGCTTCTCTAGCAGGGCATTGCTGCATACTGTGTCCTTTCATGTCACCACATCTTCTGCACTGGACCTTTTTATCCTGTGTTGTTTTTGTGACAAAAGGTTTGAACGCGGCCTTCGGTTGTCTGTAGCGCGCGCTCCCGCTCACGTGAACGCGGTCCAACTGCGCCCCCACAATGTCCGGCTTGAAGTTAGCATGAAGCATTTCCTGTTGCTTTTTTACTAGCTCGCTCTGACGGGCTCTGTTTAACGCCTTCTCGAGCGTCAGTTCAGCGTCCATTTGTAGCTGTTCTGATAGTCTTTTATCTCTCAAACCCACGACGAATCTGTCACGCACCATCTCATCATGCAAAGTCCCGTAACCACAGTATTCAGCCAAACAGTGCAGCGCGGTGTGAAAGCCGTCGATGGACTCACCCGTCTCCTGTTGGCGCTGATTGAATTTCGCCCGTTCAAATATAACATTCCTGCGGGCTACGAAGTGAGCGTCCAGCCGTCCTTTAACAGTCTCGTACTCACTCGCTTCTTCTGGAGTTAGATGCAGGGAAACCAGTATATCTTCTGCCTCGTCCCCCATGGTGTAGATAAGCGTGTTTACTTGGTTTTCATCCGCTTGTGTCTCCAAACCAGACGCGATACGAAACCTCTCGAAACGCTTTATCCACTTCGTCCAGTCTTCAGCTCTGAACGTGACTTGAAACTGGCTCATGATGACGTCGTTTTTAATTCTCTCTCTTCACTTAGTATTTTATACTTTTACACTTCTGACACCATGTTCTGTTCTCCGATATGTATATATTTAGTAAACCCTTGAGGCTACACAGAAGCATGCGTGACACGACTCCGTCTTAACAGGTAACCTTTATTACGGTCCGACCCGCAACACAATACACCACAAAGGTTCCTACCAACAGCCTGATACTACATTTACTAACGCCAGCCGGGCGTCCAAGCTAGACAACTTTTGATCAATTGACTCCAGAATTACCATGAAGCCTGAATTATCCACTGACGGTTCCGAAACGCTATCAGAGCTTCCCTGTCGGTACCGTTTCGTGTTGGGCTTCGGCTCGCTAGCGCTAGCCGACTCGCTAGCCACACCGCTAGCTGCACCGGATGTAACATTAGTGTCGCTCATGACAAACCTTTCAAAATAATCGTCGATAAATAACTCAAGGCTCTCCGACGTTTTCCCGTCCAGTTTGTTGAAATAGTAGGGGGAAAAAAGATCGGTTATCAAATTTTAATACCTTTTTTAAATGATCTTACATTTAATTATATAGTTTATTTAAATAAATATGGACTTACCAAAGCTTTATCATAATACTTACGCACAAGTTTAGAGTTTTCAGCAGCAGCTCATTCCCGACGTCCGCACCTCACAGAACCGGAAAGTACCGCACCGCCAATGTTTAATGTTCTGCCTTACTTTACTTTTAACATTAGCTACTTTTTGTATCCTTATGTAGTGGTACACATCAGGCCTCTGAAACGGTCAGTGAGACACCTTTTCTTGGAAAACCTTCAAGGGAAGAGTGTACACTGTTTATCAAATTAATTTGAATTCAGGACACACATTATCTCACCAAGAGACTGTAATTTTAGTCTTGATTCAAATAATGAAAGAATAATCTTCTTTCATTTTATTATCATTATTATTATTAAATATTTTGATAATCAAAATACTTTTATCAAAGTTATTATGAGGATACTTCAAAAAGTAACTTTGAATAGTTAAGAAAAAAGAAACAACAATTTAATTTGTGTATCTTTTTCTTTATTTTATGGTGTTTATTTCATATCATTTTAATGTTGAAGTAATCACTTATTTGAGTTGACTGTGGAACAGTATAATGATTTATTTCAACTTCATCATGCAAGCTAATGTTTTACTCAAAAGTAATGTTTGATTCTACATTTCAGATTGTGAATGGATAAAGAAAAGACTCCGTTTAGGCCAAGGTCATGTCAAATTGATTGTTAGTATTTGTTTAAAAGTGTTAAGACAAGTTAATCAGTATATCAAAAAGCTGGTGCCTGAAGTCTAACACTTGAGCTTCTCCTTCTGACCTAAACTAACCTGTCTCTCCTCCACCTTGACCTCATCTAATTCCCTTCCTATCCCCTGGTTGCTAACCAATGGGAGAGGCAAGTCACAGTAGGTCAACCTGGAGACAGTGATTCACGCATTCATTACATCTAGGCTTGACTACGGCAATTCACTTCTGCTTGGCGTCAGTCAAGCCACCATTGCACGATTACAACTGGTTCAGAACGCAGCTGCCCGATTTTTAACCAGCACACGCAAAAGAGAGCACATTACACCAGTCTTGGCCTCCCTTCACTGGCTACCGGTTCATCTTCGAATCCAATTCAAAATTCTCATGTATGTCTACAAATCGCTGAACAGTCTCGCCCCCGCCTATCTCTCGGATCTGATACACCCATATGTCCCTCCACGTGCTTTGAGGTCAGAGGATCAGGTACTCTTAATAG
>JBBPBX010066059.1:8476-19775 GCA_038048925.1 Garcialebias charrua | reverse complement strand
TTCAGGTCCAGTTCAGTCACAACCTGAATTTATCTTGGCATTTATCCAAACAGATAAGGCTGGTTTTCACATTTTGAACCTTAAATGTCATTCCTCACATCTCTTTGAGCATGGTAGATTTGTTTTTTGTGTCTTTTACTGCAGCGGAAAATGGGATGGAGCCATCAGGAAACATTTGAGTTACAAAAGTAAACAAAGGGATGGATAATCCTTCTGCTAACTGAAACTCAATTATCAGCTCTCGGGAGAGATAACGCCGTGCAGCGAAACTCGCCCTGGTGAGTTCACGATCAGTAGAAAAAGAGACGAGACGAGAGGACTAGGATTACATATCTGCTCCTGTGAATATTAATAACAACATGACTTTAATTTAGCCAAAATAAAAAAAAAATCTTATACTTTAATTTTCCCTCTGTTGTGAAGGGCATGTTGTTTCTTGAATTTAAAGTTGCAGTATGTAGCTTTTTTTATAAACATATTTCTTCTCTCAGTCACTATTTTTTGTCAGAGTGATGTTAAACAGGTAATCTTTGAGAAATACTATATTCCTCTGGCGTCTCCCGGTGGTTAAAATAGCATTTATAAAAACCAGAGCGGGCCGTTTTTGACCAGCCAATAAAAACAGAGTTATTTTCATGAACGAGCTTCCCCCGCCCTCCCCCCGCCTCTCCCAGCGGCAGCGCGCAGCAGCCGGGCGGGCACGCTCCCGTCTCAAACAGTAGCTGTTTCAAGATGGCGGAGGTAGCGAGAGCTTCGAGTGCTCAAAGGATTGCCAAGCGATGCAGAGTTAGCAACTTTCCTGCTTGAAAAGTAAGTGTCTTTGCTTGAATCATGTGATAGCGCAAATGCCATGAAATTATCTACAACAGGCTAAAACCGTTTTCCGGCCTACAGCTGACGTGATGCTAATGGCAGCAGCTAACTCATTCAACCTCAGTATTGTTTTGATACGTGCATTTAGTTATCCTAACTTATTGTATTGTGGATCAGCGTGCAGATATGTTGAAAGTACTGTAACTGCGCTGTCTGTGTAAGAGAGGCATGATCACAACTAGCAATTAGCATATTGTCTGCAGATCATTTGGTGTTCATAATCTAAAAGTCTGTTAGTTGTACTACACAATATATGTTGTTGATGCATACATCTCAACCTCTTTGGACGTTTACCTGTATAAAGGGCCTCAAAAATTATTAATTTTTGGAATAAAATCTGTAAAACTTGCGGTGGGGTGGACGAGTTTGCTGCGGACATGAGCATGCAGTGAAGCAGGATGAAAGGAGAGCATAAAAAGTTCAAATTTTACTTCTAGCAGCAGAACAGGATGGAAGATGGCTGTTTGATGCTATTTTTTAAATCATCCTACATGCTTTGATATGTTAGATAAATTTGTCATTGTGTGATAAATGTGTTGAAAAGAATATCTGATTATTGTTTGAACTACATTATATGTTTTTATGCAGAGATGATGACTTTGGGGAAGGTCTCAGAAGTGAATTTGGGGAGACTCCCATTCAGGTTTTGGAAACAAGGTAAGTAAGGGGAAACTGTATTTATGTCAAGATTATTTTATGGTTTGCACTGCAACTAATATAACTGTGATCATAATATTATTACACAATTTTACTTCTAGCAGCAGAACAGGATGGAAGATGGCTGTTTGATGCTATTTTTTAAATCATCCTACATGCTTTGATATGTTAGATAAATTTGTCATTGTGTGATAAATGTGTTGAAAAGAATATCTGATTATTGTTTGAACTACATTATATGTTTTTATGCAGAGATGATGACTTTGGGGAAGGTCTCAGAAGTGAATTTGGGGAGACTCCCATTCAGGTTTTGGAAACAAGGTAAGTAAGGGGAAACTGTATTTATGTCAAGATTATTTTATGGTTTGCACTGCAACTAATATAACTGTGATCATAATATTATTACACAATTTTAAAATGTAGATGGTAAGGTTGTATGTCTAATATTGTTTATGAAATGTATTTCCACCAGATATTACGGTAGGCAGAAACAAAAACCAAAGTTTAATAGTTGTTTTTATATAATCCATCCATCCATCCATCCATTTTCTTCCTCTTATCCGGGGTCGGGTCGCGGGGGTAGCAGCCTAAGTAGGGAGGCCCAGTCTTCCCTCTCCCCAGCCACTTGGAGCAGCTCCTCTGGGGGAATCCCAAGGCGTTCCCTGGCCAGCCGAGAAACATAGTCCCTCCAGCGCGTCCTGGGTCTTCCTCTGGGTCTCCTCCCGGTGGGACATGCCCGGAACACCTCACCAGGGAGGCGTCCAGGAGGCATCCTAACCAGATGCCCGAGCCACCTCAACTGGCTCCTCTCGATGTGGAGAAGCAGCGGCTCTACTCCGAGTCCCTCCCGGATGACTGAGCTTCTCACCCTATCTCTAAGGGAGAGTCCAGCCACCCTGCGGAGAAAACTCATTTCAGCCGCTTGTATCCGAGATCTTGTTCTTTCGGTCACAACCCAAAGCTCATGACCATAGATGAGGGTGGGAACGTAGATCGATCGGTAAATTGAGAGCTTTGCCTTTTGACTCAGCTCTCTCTTCACCACGACAGACCGGTACAGCGCCCGCTTCACTGCGGACGCTGCACCTATCCGCCTATCGATCTCACGCTCCAGTTTTTATATAATGTATTTCTTTATTGTTATGGCTTTTCTGTGCTGCAATTTTAGTGGACATAAAATTAGAATAATACAGATGCACAATATTGACAATAAATATCTTTGAAGCTTATTTTTTTTATTATTTTATTTTTCTAACCACGTCACAGAAAATGTACAACTTTATAAATTTAAGAATTTTTAAAAAGATGACTTAATTAAAATTCTGTGTTCATGTATAACATACACTTGCACTGAACGTACGTATTTTAGTGCGTGTTAAAAATATGATTTTGTCTATACTTTCGAGTTAGTCTCATTAACTTTTATTGAGAAAATTTATTGTACTGGTTCCCAAGTACATGTTTCTTTATTTCATGATCAAACTTGATTATTGTTGCTTTAATAAAATATGTAATGTGTTTCCTCAGTATCAATGTTAGTTTGTTTTTTACGTTTATATTTTTTTTGTTTCAGTATGTCTTCGCTAGACATTCACGACGACAATGATGAAAGTGACTTGTTATTGCATGTTCTCTCCGTGCATGCGTGGGTTTTCTCCGGTTTCCTCCCACAGTCCAAAAACATGCATGTTAGACTGATTGGTAACTCTAAATTGACCCTAGGTGTGAGTGAGACAGGTCTCTCTTGTAAATGAGTCCCCGTGGCTCAACGAGGCTAGCCTGTATAAATAAAGGTTGAATGAATGAATGTTCTTCTTCCTCAGGTTGTCAGCGCTGTCCTGTTGATGATGATGGTGGTGGTGGTCCCACAGACAGCAGCAAAGCCACACAGGAAGTCCTTTGAAGGATTAGCAGAAGAAACGGTCCCTCTGCGTTTGGACCCAAACAATTTAGTTCCCAGCCTAAAAGTCAGTTCTTTGGCCAGCGACTCCATCTCACCGTGGACCTACAAGTGAGGCTTCAGCTCCTCAGTGTGTTGTCCTTCATGAAGCTCAGAGTCCTGTTAACAGTTTTTTGTCTCCTCTCTGTCCTCAGCATCTCCAGGGATGACAACATGTACCCTCATGCGCTGTCGCAGGCTCACTGTTTGCTCAAAACCTGCCTGGACCACCAAGGACTGGAGGACGGGGGCCTGGAGTCCCGTCCCATTCTGCATCAGGTGCTGGTTCTGAGGCGAGTCAAGACGCCAGGGCCAGGCACCGCCTGGAGTCCAAACTCATCTCAGTGGGTTGCACCTGCGTGAGACCGAAGGTGATCAACCAGCACTGAGGACTGACCCATGGAGACCAGATGAAGACCATCTCCACGTGGGGTGTCCTCCAAAGATCTGTGGCAGGGTGTGGCCTTGGGGCAATTTCAATCCCAAAAATCCTCAATTAAAAGAAAAGAACTTTTAAACGAGTTGATGAAGTTTATCAATGAACCTTAATTTTTTTATTTATATATACTGTATATATATATATAGTCATTCATTCATTCAACCTTTATTTAGTCAGGTAAATCTCATTGAGCCTCGAGGGCTCATTTACAAAAGTGACCTGCTACTAACTAAAGAATGATGAACAGCAATGGTAGAATTTCTGTTCATCATTCTACATCATATATATATATATATATATATATATATATATATATATATATATATATATATATATATATATATATATATATATAGATAGATAGATAGATAGATAGATAGATAGATAGATATATAGATAGATAGATAGATAGATAGATAGATAGATAGATATAGATAGATAGATAGATATATAGATAGATATATATATATATATATATATATATATATATATACATATATAGATATATATATATATATACATATATAGATATACAGTATATATATAGTATATATACTGTAGTTATAAATATAGTTATTTTTTTATATAGATACCTATATTTATAACTATATATATATATATAGTATATATACATATAGATACCTATATTTATAACTATATATATATATATATATTATATATATACACAAATGAAAGAGTGGAGATCAGGTGGTTCTCTATGGACTTTAGATGTTTGGACAAGCTGACAATCTGGAGAAGCTCCACATATTTATTGACCTGACCCACTTAAGTGAAGACCAGATCAGTCACCTGGGCCCTGCTTGCTGTTCTGTTGCCCTGAAGGCTGCAGGTTAGGAAGAATTTGGAGTTAATTAAGTTCTGTTTAATTTCTGTCCAGTTTTATTAAAAAGTTATTTAAATCAAACTAAGTACACAACAGAGTATTTAACATCAGGGTGGATGCTCAGTGCTTTATTTATGGTTATTTAAGTGCGTTATGTAACGGTTTGATGATCCTTGTCACATATTTATTTAGGTTTTTTGTGTATTTATTGTCTAAATAAATAAATAAAAAAGATTTTGTCGCTGTGTTCTTTCAAATAGAAAATTATTTCACTGCATGTTCATGAAGAATCATCAATTTAAATGTTTGCATGAAAACAGGGTGACTAGAACTGTTTGTTTTCATCAACTCCCCCTGTGAGCATCGAATCTCATTATGTAACAAAACCAGAATATGAACAAGTCCAGCTGTAGTGCATCAACCCAGGTTTGACTCTTCTCAAGAGCTGAGTGTCAACAGCACGCAGCTGTTTCCTCTTCTTCGGACCGTAGGTCTCTGGGTGTAAATTCCTCGTCTGAAGACCATCGAGAATGTTTCAAAAGTAGATGCGTAACACAGATAAAATGTCACACACTGCAGCAAAGTATTATAACATAACTTATTTACGATACTTTATTACAAATACGCAAAGATTTGAGAAGGAAATAGTCGATCGGGTGACTGCGCCGACGCCATCTTAGAACTGTGTTTACAATGCATGCGCGTTCACGAGACAGGCCAAGCTGTGGAGGAGGAGCTAAGGAGGCGGAGTTGCAGGTCAGCCAGAGTGCAAGGGGGAGGAGGGAGAAGGGTTTCTGCTCGAAAATTTCCTAAGTTTCAGGGCTTTACAGAAACTGCAGACCGTGCCTTTAATGAGTAGAACAGAACTCAGTAATTGGACTGAATAAGATTTCAACCAAGTCGAGAACCCAAAATATAAGGTTTATTTGCTGTTTGTTACAAATTAAATTATTAATAAAATGATCGGTTTGAGTGTACAAATGCAGACGCAAGAACAAATCTTTCCTATAAAATCAAACATTTACTTTGAGTTGATATTTGATTTAGATAAATCAACAGTATCTTTAATCATTTCATGCACTGAATCAAAAAATAGCTGAAAGTTAAAATCCCACTAAACCCTCATAAACTACTGGACATGTCTGCTTCAATAATAATGTTTATTTAAATGTCCTCAATAAAACAAAAAACAGTTATGTTCTGTCCAATTGCAATTTAAGATTTAATTTATATCGAATTTTTCGTCTTTTCTGAGGAAATGACCCAGTTTAGTAAACAGTTTGTTCACAAATTGTTGACTACAGTATATTGATAGTCTCTTATCTT
Source organism: Garcialebias charrua (assembly GCA_038048925.1). Lineage (NCBI taxonomy): Eukaryota > Metazoa > Chordata > Actinopteri > Cyprinodontiformes > Rivulidae > Garcialebias > Garcialebias charrua. Next base: position 13,697 of record JBBPBX010066059.1, on the reverse strand, counting down.
CGGTACTACAATATAGTTAAAATAATAGTTAAATATGTAATAAACGGTGAGGATTTTGTGTTTTATTTGAGATTTTCTGTGATTCTTGTGTTCAGGTTACTTGTGTTTCTGTGTCCCCTGTGTTTTGCTGTTTGCAGTTCTTGCCCCACCTGTTTGTCTCTTCTCCAGGCGTTTGTCTTTATGTTTATTAGTGTTACCTTTTATATTTCTGGGTCCTGTTGTCATTCTCTTGTCCATGCATTATGCACTTTTCATTTGCTCCCTCCTGTTTCCCAGAGGTTTCCTTTTGTAAGTTCCTATGGTGCCACGCCAACATATTGATTTAGTAAATTAATTAGTTTTCTTATTTTACCTTCAATGTCCTGCTGAGTTTCGTCTGCAGCTTGGGTTTTACTCCATCAAACATGATTCAACCAGGTGAAACTACCTTGGAATTTGCAATGTCATGAACAACCTTGAAAATTTCTAATTACTTTTGTTCTTGTTTGATCTGACTTTAGGAATGTGATAAAGTATGTCTATAATTGTGGAAGTCTCAAGAGTTAAGTTTGTGATTACTGAAGGGACTTTTAGTTCAATCACAGTCTGACACACTTATCTAGCATACATGTACACATTTTCATGCTTTGTTCTTAGTCCAATATAGCTGCTTGAAATGGGCCAAACCAGCAACTGCGATAAGATAAAAGCACTCAAAGGAACTGATTGGTGATTTTTGCTTGCTTCAGTAGTAGAGAAATATCATTTAGTCGACATAATATTTCCTTTAGGATTTTTTTTTTATGAATTGTGTTTTTTTCTTCTTCATATTGCTCCTTAACACTTTTATATATTTAATAGTTGCTTGGTGTTGTTGAGAACCAAAATACGCAGTCAGTCTGCCAAAGACATGTTTTTATAAAACTAATAAATTATGATGCCAGAAATATTTAATAGATCTGGAATGAGAAATCTTGAGTGTTAAATGCTCAAACAGCTCAAACCAGGTTCAGTTCAGTTTCTCAGGTTGAATAATTTGACCTAATAATGAGTGTTCAGCCGATAAGGAAACCCTTTTAAGTTATTGCTGCCACTCCTTGTCAGTTTGTGCTTCGAGGAATTTAGAAAACTGACAATCCTGCTGCTTCAACCGGGTTTTTGTAAAAAACAAAATAAAGGTTTTTGTTTGCTTAATAACTTTGTCTATAATTTAATGAGACTATCATTACTGGGTTCCACAAGGCTCTATTGTTGGACCTCTTCTGTTTTCATTGTGTCCTCTCCCCTTGGGGTCTATCCTGAGGAAGCATGTTTTGTTTCATTACCATACCATACCATACCATACCATTTTATTTATAAAGCACTTTAAACAGGAACAAGTCCACACCAAAGTGCTGGACAAACAAACACGCAACAGGCAACACAGACAATGAAGTACAACACGAAAAACATAAAAACATTGCAGATCATAAATCAAACGATCCAATACAAATCAGCTGGCATTGAAAGCGATGGAGTAGTAGTGAGTTTTTAACCGGGATTTGAAAACCGAGAGGGAGGGGGCCTGTTTGATGAGCAGCGGTAACTCGTTCCAGAGTCTTGGGCCTGCTACAGAGAACGCCCTGTCACCCCTGCGCTTAAGGCGAGTTTCTGGAACTATTAAGAGTACCTGATCCTCTGACCTCAAAGCACGTGGAGGGACATATGGGTGTATCAGATCTGAGAGATAGGCGGGGGCGAGACTGTTCAGCGATTTGTAGACATACATGAGAATTTTGAATTGGATTCGAAGATGAACCGGTAGCCAGTGAAGGGAGGCCAAGACTGGTGTAATGTGCTCTCTTTTGCGTGTGCTGGTTAAAAATCGGGCAGCTGCGTTCTGAACCAGTTGTAATCGTGCAATGGTGGCTTGACTGACGCCAAGCAGAAGTGAATTGCAGTAATCAAGCCTAGATGTAATGAATGCGTGAATCACTGTCTCCAGGTGCTTTTTGGATAATATGGGCTTCAGCTTAGACAGACGCCTCAGCTGGAAAAAACAGGATTTGACGATCATGTTTACATGACTGTTGAGTTTCATGGAAGGATCCATTATCACTCCCAGATTTGTGACTTTTTGTTTTTCGGATAGGGGTAGAGCAGACAGGTCAATGCAGTGGTTTGAGGTTGTGTCATTGGGAAGGAACAATATGGCTTCAGACTTCTTATAATTGAAGCTTAAGAAATTGCTATGCTGATATAATCCCATTTCAGAGACCCTCACCTTCAAGGCTATAAAAAAATATATATTTATTTTAAAAGCAATATTATCAGAAAATGTAGGAGAGGAGGGGTTAATTATCTAAAATACCACTTTAAAGTCTCCATAGACTTTAATTTTACAAACTCTTCAAAACAAAAATATTGTCTGCTTCATTTAGAAGCTAAAGAGATAGGAAAGGTACAAGGGGCCACAGTTAAACATCTATAAAGTATATTCTTAGTCATTTTTAGTTTGCCATTAACTACAGATTTGCTGTGTGACCTACTGGAGATTGCACACATCTCATCACTTAAAATTTGAACATCAGGTTTTAGTCATGATAATAAAAGCTCAACTTACTCCAGCTAAACTTGAAAAAACAAACAAACAAACATAATCGAAAACAAGAGTGCTCACATTTAAAACAAGATGTTTTTGTTTCTTTATCTCCCCATTCCTTCTTCAAACCCAGTCACACGCTGTGCCCCAACACAAACACTTCTTGCACACACTTCCTATGTGAAGCTTGTTTGTGCATCTAAAATGGCTGCATGTGATGATCTGTCAGCCACCTAACAGGGTCTGCCTTGGCCAAACATTACCCACTGCCTGCAATAAAACCAGCACACCCAGAGCTACCAGGGGCAAAAGGTCAACCCATAAAGACATTTGAAAAATGCACTAGAAAACACCACCAACACCCAGGTTATAAAAGAAGCCTGTGCTCAGAAGGCACCTGATTGGCTTGCTCTGACAGGTGAAGTCATCTACTGTAGGAGGGTCAATGCTCTTGGTGACGAAATTATACAAAAGTTTATGGACACACTGAAGGCAGCAGTTCCTTGAAAAACGCTGGAGCGGGCACATACGCGTTGCGTTTGTAGAAGGAGCTTTGCTGAATTCATTAACTGGCGAAGTGGTTAACTTTCCAAAAGAAGAGTCACCTGTTGGAGCGAGGAGTCAACAAAGCGTAGCTTGAAGGACAAAGAAAGTGCGCTGGCAGTGGCATTGGGAAAATATTAAAAGCTGAAAGAACAAAGAAGGACTAGAAGAAAGAAAAACTTTGTTTCTGGCGTGGAACAGACACAAGCTACAGAATGGGCTCGTTTGGACTTGAGCTGGCCGGCATTAGTCTGGCGGTGCTGGGTTGGATTCTGACTATCGTCAGCTGTGCCCTGCCGATGTGGAGGGTTTCAGCCTTCATTGGCGCCAACATCGTCACAGCTCAGGTGTACTGGGAAGGTCTTTGGATGAGCTGTGTGTTTCAGAGCACGGGGCAGATGCAGTGTAAAGTCTATGACTCCATGTTGGCTCTTCCTCAAGACCTGCAGGCCGCCAGGGCACTCACTGTCATCGCCATTGTCGTGGGAGTGGTGGCGCTCCTCATTTCCATGACGGGAGCCAAGTGCACTAACTGCATTGAGGAAGAGGGAGTCAAAGCCAAGGTGATGATCTCGTCTGGTGCAGGGTTCATTGCAGCAGGTCTGGCACAGATTGTACCCGTTTCCTGGTCAGCACACACCATCATCATGGAGTTCTACAGTCCAGTCGTCCCCTCTGGGCAGAAGATGGAGATTGGCGCGGCGCTTTATCTGGGATGGGCCGCCGCAGGTTTGCTTTTGGTTGGTGGGGCCATTCTGTGCTGCAGTTGCCCTCCGCAGGAAGAGAAACCCTTGAGCTACAACGTACACCCTCAGAGTCGAATGGGATACTCAGCTGCTCCGAGGTCCACGGCTCAAAGCTCCTACAACAGAAAAGACTACGTGTGAGGGGAAAGGACTAAAGATGGATTAGGAAGAATCATAACTATTATTGTGTGTCCTTTTACACTTGTATCCTGATCATCTGTACATTGTCAGGAAATTCATACGGCGGTGAACATTTAAAACACGAAACAAAAACAAGATGCTCACGAGATGGAGCAACATTTCTGAGTGTTTTATAGAAGTCTAGGATCAGAAATGCGTGTACTGTGCGTGTTTTTAACACCGATTGGAAGATTTTCACAGCTGGCTGAAGAATTTGTTTACGCGTTGTCCTGAAGTCTGCACAGAAAATTAGAAAAAAAAGTCACAAGGTTAAAAAAAATAAACACAGTAAATGAATGTGGTTCATTGGCAAAGCTCGGCAATGATTTGCATCTCAACAGCTTAGTAACAGATTCAGCCTTTAGCTGGACGGAGTTCACTTCAGGCTCCGAAGGCAAAGCCCAAATGGCAGAATGTGCCATGAAACAAAGAGGGAAGCTGTGTAAAATTAATATTTGTTTAGAGTGATAAGTCAAGGATTTCATGTACGATTTTGCTTTTGATGTTGTGTTCAGATGTTCTGAAGTATACACGTCTCGTAAATTTTGTTTCATATATACTACTGTTTGTATTAAATTTGGCAAATGAAAGTTCAATTGAATTTGTGTGATATATATGATACATGACTGTTTTACTTTTAGATCTTCTCATGTTTATTTGTGCAACTTTTATAATAAATTACAATAATGAAGATTTCATATGTGAACTGCAGAGGTGTTTTGGTTTGAAAAAGTTCAACAGGTCTCACTCTCACAAGTTTTGAACCAGTTTCCGTTCTGTTCAGGCTACAAAAACAGGCAAGAGGCGGGGCACACTTTGGACATGTCTCCTGTCCATCACTGTGCCGACACAGGGACACTCACACAGTTTAACCTAACAGCAATGTTCTTAGACAACGAGAGAGAATATCTGAAGAAAAAAATTACATATATGTTCAGCGAGAACATGACAATGTGTAAGATGTTACACTTATGATATATAATAAAAGGTTAAACTATATGTAGCTTTGAAAAAAGGCAAATACTCAAGATCCCAGTAGAAGAACCAATACTACAATAATATTAGCCTGTTGCTTTTAGAGCAGCAACATTTTTTAGAATTAGAATGCACACTTTGATTATCTAAAAATTAATAAATAAACCCCCTATGCTTTGAACTTTTGCTGTGCTGCACAGACTCTACTCTGGAAAAA
>JBBPBX010066058.1:0-19775 GCA_038048925.1 Garcialebias charrua | reverse complement strand
ATAACTAGAAAAACCGCATTTCCTGCGAAAATGCACGTGTGAATGCCTTAGCGCCGCTCCGCCCTTCTCGTGGCGACCGCGGGAAGTCGAGCTAGTCCTCCCTGAAACACTCTCGTGCCTTTCCCGTACCCGTTCGGCACCCAATGCACGCACCCGCTTTGGTCCACATTCCAAAATGGCCGCCTTCCCATTTATCATACAACGTTGATGCCAGAGGGGTTTCTGTGCGTCTTCGGTGAATTGGACAAGTGTACCAAATTTCATGATCCTACGTGAAACTAAGGCCAATGCGGAGGGTAGTTTGAAATTTTCTAGGTGGCGCTCTTGAGCCGTTTCTTTTGAAATTTTGGTCACGCCCCCAAAATATGTAATTGTTCACCAGTCCTGATGAGTCTGCCAATTTTGGTGAGTTTTGGGATATGAAAAAGCCCCCAAAATGCTATTTCATTTTAGCTCCATTCATTTTCAATGGGATAAAAATGGCCGAAAAGGTCGCCTTTCCTTTCATCGTACAACGTTGGTGCCAGAGGGTTTTCTGTGCGCCTTGGTGAATCGGGGAGGTGTACCAAATTTCATGATCCTACGTGAAACTAAGGCCAATGCGGAGGGTAATTTGAAATATTCTAGGTGGCGCTCTTGAGCCCTTTCTGTTGCAATTTTGGCCACGCCCCCAAAATATGTAATTTTTCACCAGTCCTGACGAGTCTGCCAAATTTGGTGAGTTTTGGGATATGATAAAGCTCCCAAAAGGCCAAACGTATTGTGACGGCGTTACGTCTGATTCGCCACATCGCCACGCCCACATGCTCCACCCAAAACAACCAGTCGTGGAAAGCTTGTTACAGCAACATGTCTTCGGTCACTGGACAGACCGTCACGCTGATTAGGTAACAGGTGTCCGATCGGGATGTTCAATGTACAACTGTACACTTCCTGTTGTGAGGGGGCGTGGCTTAATTATTGTCATGATTTGACCATTCAGTATTGCAGGGGACCGGATGTGGGTCAATCACTGAAGGTTTGATGTATTAGACTGTTTTCGTGTAGGTGCTATTAGTGTTTCGTTTGTGACGGCGTGACGGCTGATTCGCCACATCGCCACGCCCACATGCTCCACCCAAAACGGTCAGTGTTGGAAAGCTTGTTACAGCAACATGTCTTCGGTCACTGGACAGACCGTCCCGCTGATTAGGTAACAGGTGTCCGATCGGGACGTTCAATGTATAACTGTACACTTCCTGTTGTGAGGGGGCGTGGCTTAATTAATGTCATGATTTGACCATTCAGTATTGTAGGGGACCGGTTGTGGGTCAATCACTGAAGGTTTGATGTATTAGACGGTTTTCGTGTAGGTGCTATTAGTGTTTCGTTTTTCATGGCGAGATACCTAACTTTGAGGCCAGGCCACGCCCCTTCACCATATATGAAAACGCGAGGTTTTGATCATTTATTACTCCCCCATGTCTGTGTGATGAGTCTGCCAAATTTGGTGAGATTTAGGATATGATAAATCCTCCAAAAGGCCATTTCATTTTAGCTCCATTCATTTTCAATGGGAAAAAAATGGCCGAAAAGGCTTAATATTTCAAAAAGCGCAACTTGCAGCATTACCAAAAGTCATAGCTGGATTGTCCTGAACGAGCTGAACATTTTGATATATGAATCGTTGAAATGGCACAAATACTCTAGGAGGAGTAGCGTGCCAAAAAACGTACGGATGGAAGATAGTAACTGGAATAATATTAAATATAAACACAATCTCTATAGTGTGAATGCCTTGTTGGCATTCACACAATTAGCATAAATAAGTCAGTAGAAGTACAACAATGTTGAAGTAAGCTCCATTAAGCTGAAAAGATTGCAAAGTCATTGAAGAAACAGCTGAAAGTAGCCGAAATATTTTTTTGAAATGTACAAGGTAGCTGAAGGAAGCTGAGTTGGTCCAAAATGTGAAAGGAGTAGTAAAATATTGTAATGAGTTCCAAAGATATCAAGGATGCAAAATTAGCTCATTGAGTTCATTTGAGCTCCATTCATTTTCAATGGGAAAAAAATGGCCGAAAAGGCTGAATATTTCAAAAAGCTAAAGTTGCACCAATACCAAAAGTCATAGCCATCATGTCCTAAATGAGCTGAACATTTTGATATATGAATTGTTGAAATAGCACAAAAACTGTAGGAGGAGTAGCGTGCCAAAAAACGTACGGAATCAGGATAGTAACAGATGTAATTGTAACACTAGATTGCATTTCCTGAGAAAATGCATGTGTGAATGCCAAAATGGCCGCTTCACCTATTTTGCATGTTCAATCAAAACGGCCGCTTCACCTAATATGCTTGTTAAATCAAAATGGCTACCTCACCTACTTTAATTGTAGAACCAAAATGGCAACAATACATGCATTGACTTACTTTGCAAGGCAAGTAACTGCCTTGTATATTGAACCAAAATGGCGGCCTCACCTAATTTGCATGTTCAATCAAAATGGCTGCTTCACCTAATGTATGTTAGAGATGGTCCATAGCTACAACCTCACCAAATTTCAGCTCTCTATGAATAAAGATGGCTGAGTTAAAGCCATTTGAAAGTAACATTGGCAGCCATCAGCTGAAATTGGTCAAAAACAGCTGAACAACAGCTAAAACAAGCAGAAAATATCTTAAATTACCAGAAGGAAGTTGGTAGAACATGGTTTTGCTGAATTAGGCTGAAAAAAGTTGGATTGATTAAAAAAAATTGTTGAAATAGCTGAAAAAGCTGAAATTTGCATAAACAGCTAAATAGTAGCTAAAATAGCAAAAATATCTTAATCTTTCAAAAATTTGCTGAAAGGAGCATAATGATCATAAGTCAGTATAAGTACAACAATGTTGAAGTAAGCTGCATTAAGCTGAAAAGATTGCAAAGTCGTTGTAGAAACAGTTGAAATTAGCTGAAAGTAGCCGAAATATTTTTAAAAAATGTACAAGGTAGCTGAAGGAAGTTGAGTTGGTCCAAAATGTGAAAGGAGTAGTGAAATATTGTAATGAGTTCCAAAGATATCAAGGATGTAAAATGAGCTCATTGAGTTCATTTGAGCTCCATTCATTTTCAATGGGAAAAAAATGGCCGAAAAGGCTGAATATTTCAAAAAGCTAAAGTTGCACCAATACCAAAAGTCATAGCCATCATGTCCTGAATGAGCTGAACATTTTGATATATGAATTGTTGAAATAGCACAAAAACTGTAGGAGGAGTAGCGTGCCAAAAAACGTACGGAATCAGGATAGTAACAGATGTAATTGTAACACTAGAAAAACCGCATTTCCTACGAAAATGCACGTGTGAATGCCTTAGCGCCGCTCCGCCCTTCTCGCGGCGACCGCGGGAAGTCGAGCTGGTCCACCCCGAAACACTCTCGTGCCTTTCCCGTACCCGTTCGGCACCTAGTGCGTGCACTCAATTTGGTCCACATTCCAAAATGGCCGCCTTCCCATTTATCGTACAACGTTGACGCCAGAGGGTTTTCTGTGCGTCTTGGTGAATTGGACAAGTGTACCAAATTTCATGATCCTACGTGAAACTAAGGCCAATGCGGAGGGTAGTTTGAAATTTTCTAGGTGGCGCTCTTGAGCCCTTTCTGTTGCAATTTTGGCCACGCCCCCAAAATATGTAATTTTTCACCAGTCCTGACGAGTCTGCCAAATTTGGTGAGTTTTGGGATATGATAAAGCTCCCAAAAGGCCAAACGTATTGTGACGGCGTTACGTCTGATTCGCCACATCGCCACGCCCACATGCTCCAGCCAAAACGGTCAGTGTTGGAAAGCTTGTTATGGCAACATGTCTTTGGTCACTGGACAGACCGTCATGCTGATTAGGTAACAGGTGTCCGATCGGGAGCTTCAATGTACAACTGTACACTTCCTGTTGTGAGGGGGCGTGGCTTAATTATTGTCATGATTTGACCATTCAGTATTGCAGGGGACCGGATGTGGGTCAATCACTGAAGGTTTGATGTATTAGACTGTTTTCGTGTAGGTGCTATTAGTGTTTCGTTTGTGACGGCGTGACGGCTGATTCGCCACATCGCCACGCCCACATGCTCCACCCAAAACGGTCAGTGTTGGAAAGCTTGTTACAGCAACATGTCTTCGGTCACTGGACAGACCGTCACGCTGATTAGGTAACAGGTGTCCGATCGGGACGTTCAATGTACAACTGTACACTTCCTGTTGTGAGGGGGCGGGGCTTAAATAATGTCATGATTTGACCATTCAGTATTGCAGGGGACGGGATGTGGGTCAATCACTGAAGGTTTGATGTATTAGACGGTTTTCGTGTAGGTGCTATAAGTGTTTCGTTTTTCATGGCGAGATGCCTAACTTTGAGGCCAGGCCACGCCCCTTCAGCATATATGAAAACGTGAGGTTTTGATATTTTTTCACTCCCCCATGTCTGAGTGATGAGTCTGCCAAATTTGGTGAGATTTAAGATATGATAAAGCCCCCCAAAGGCCATTTCATTTTAGCTCCATTCATTTTCAATGGGAAAAAATGGCCGAAAAGGCTAAATATCTCAAAAAGCTAAAGTTGCATCATTACCAAAAGTCATAGCTGGATTGTCCTGAGCGAGCTGAACATTTTGATATATGATTTGTTGAATTGGCACAAAAACTGTAGGAGGAGTAGCGTGCCAAAAAACGTACGGATGGAAGATAGTAACTGGAATAATATTAAATATAAACACAATCTCTATAGTGTGAATGCCTTGTTGGCATTCACACAAATATAAACACAATCTCTATAGTGTGAATGCCTTGTTGGCATTCACACAACTAGAAAATTTGCATTTCCTACGAAAATGCACGTGTGAATGCCTTAGCGCCGCTCCGCCCTTCTCGTGGCGACCGCGGGAAGTCGAGCTAGTCCACCCTGAAACACTCTCGTGCCTTTCCCGTACCCGTTCGGCACCCAATGTATGCACCCAATTTGGTCCACATTCCAAAATGGCCGCCTTCCCATTTATCGTACAATGTTGATGCCAGAGGGTTTTCTGTACGTCTTTGTGAATTGGACAAGTGTACCAAATTTCATGATCCTACGTGAAACTAAGGCCAATGCGGAGGGTAGTTTGAAATATTCTAGGTGGCGCTCTTGAGCCGTTTCTGTTGCAATTTTGGCCACGCCCCCAAAATATGTAATTTTTCACCAGTCCTGACGAGTCTGCCAAATTTGGTGAGTTTTGGGATATGATAAAGCTCCCAAAAGGCCAAACGTATTGTGACGGCGTTACGTCTGATTCGCCACATCGCCACGCCCACATGCTCCACCCAAAACGGTCAGTGTTGGAAAGCTTGTTACATCAACATGTCTTTGGTCACTGGAAAGACCGTCATGCTGATTAGGTAACAGGTGTCCGATCGGGACCTTCAATGTACAACTGTACACTTCCTGTTGTGAGGGGGCGTGGCTTAATTAATGTCATGATTTGACCATTCAGTATTGCAGGGGACCGGATGTGGGTCAATCACTGAAGGTTTGATGTATTAGACAGTTTTCGTGTAGGTGCTATTAGTGTTTCGTTTGTGACGGCGTTACGTCTGATTCGCCACGTCGCCACGCCCACATGCTCCACCCAAAACGGTCAGTGTTGGAAAGCTTGTTACAGCAACATGTCTTCGGTCACTGGACAGACCGTCCCGCTGATTAGGTAACAGGTGTCCGATCGGGACCTTCAATGTATAACTGTACACTTCCTGTTGTGAGGGGGCGTGGCTTAATTAATGTCATGATTTGACCATTCAGTATTGTAGGGGACCGGTTGTGGGTCAATCACTGAAGGTTTGATGTATTAGACAGTTTTCTTGTAGGTGCTATTAGTGTTTCGTTTTTCATGGCGAGATACCTAACTTTGAGGCCAGGCCACGCCCCTTCAGCATATATGAAAATGCGAGGTTTTGATAAATATTTACTCCCCCATGTCTGAATGATGAGTCTGCCAAATTTGGTGAGTTTTAGGATACGATAAAGCCCCCAAAAGGCCATTTCATTTTAGCTCCATTCATTTTCAATGGGAAAAAAATGGCCGAAAAGGCTAAATATCTCAAAAAGCTAAAGTTGCACCATTACCAAAAGTCATTGCTGGATTGTCCTGAACGAGCTGAACATTTTGATATATGATATGTTGAAATGGCACGAAAACTGTAGGAGGAGTAGGACGCCAAAAAACGTACGGACGGAAGCGGCGACCGCGGGAAGTTTAGCTGGTCCACCCCGAAACACTCTCGTGCCTTTCCCGTACCCGTTCGGCACCCAATGCGTGCACTCAATTTGGTCCACATTCCAAAATGGCCGCCTTCCCATTTATCGTACAACGTTGACGCCAGAGGGTTTTCTGTGCGTCTTGGTGAATTGGACAAGTGTACCAAATTTCATGATCCTACGTGAAACTAAGGCCAATGCGGAGGGTAGTTTGAAATATTCTAGGTGGCGCTCTTGAGCCGTTTCTTTTGCAATTTTGGCCACGCCCCCAAAATATGTAATTTTTCACCAGTCCTGACGAGTCTGCCAAATTTGGTGAGTTTTGGGATATGATAAAGCTCCCAAAAGGCCAAACGTATTGTGACGGCGTTACGTCTGATTCGCCACATCGCCACGCCCACATGCTCCACCCAAAACAACCAGTCGTGGAAAGCTTGTTACAGCAACATGTCTTCGGTCACTGGACAGACCGTCACGCTGATTAGGTAACAGGTGTCCGATCGGGATGTTCAATGTACAACTGTACACTTCCTGTTGTGAGGGGGCGTGGCTTAATTATTGTCATGATTTGACCATTCAGTATTGCAGGGGACCGGATGTGGGTCAATCACTGAAGGTTTGATGTATTAGACTGTTTTCGTGTAGGTGCTATTAGTGTTTCGTTTGTGACGGCGTGACGGCTGATTCGCCACATCGCCACGCCCACATGCTCCACCCAAAACGGTCAGTGTTGGAAAGCTTGTTACAGCAACATGTCTTCGGTCACTGGACAGACCGTCCCGCTGATTAGGTAACAGGTGTCCGATCGGGACGTTCAATGTATAACTGTACACTTCCTGTTGTGAGGGGGCGTGGCTTAATTAATGTCATGATTTGACCATTCAGTATTGCAGGGGAGTGGTTGTGGGTCAATCACTGAAGGTTTGATGTATTAGACGGTTTTCGTGTAGGTGCTATTAGTGTTTCGTTTTTCATGGCGAGATGCCTAACTTTGAGGCCAGGCCACGCCCCTTCAGCATATATGAAAATGCGAGGTTTTGATCATTTGTTACTCCTGCATGTCTGAGTGATGAGTCTGCCAAATTTGGTGAGTTTTAGGGTATGATAAAGCCCCCAAAAGACCATTTCATTTTAGCTCCATTCATTTTCAATGGGAAAAAAATGGCCGAAAAGGCTTAATATTTCAAAAAGCGCAACTTGCAGCATTACCAAAAGTCATAGCTGGATTGTCCTGAACGAGCTGAACATTTTGATATATGAATCGTTGAAATGGCACAAATACTCTAGGAGGAGTAGCGTGCCAAAAAACGTACGGACGGAAGATAGTAACTATAATAAATATAAACACAATCTCTATAGTGCCAAAAAACGTACGGACGGAAGATAGTAACTATAATAAATATAAACACAATCTCTATAGTGTGAATGCCTTGTTGGCATTCACACAATAATAATAATAAATATAAACACAATCTCTATAGTGTGAATGCCTTGTTGGCATTCACACAACTAGAAAATTTGCATTTCCTACGAAAATGCACGTGTGAATGCCTTAGCGCCGCTCCGCCCTTCTCGCGGCGACCGCGGGAAGTCGAGCTGGTCCACCCCGAAACACTCTCGTGCCTTTCCCGTACCCGTTCGGCACCCAGTGCGTGCACTCAATTTGGTCCACATTCCAAAATGGCCGCCTTCCCATTTATCGTACAACGTTGACGCCAGAGGGTTTTCTGTGCGTCTTGGTGAATTGGACAAGTGTACCAAATTTCATGATCCTACGTGAAACTAAGGCCAATGCGGAGGGTAGTTTGAAATTTTCTAGGTGGCGCTCTTGAGCCGTTTCTTTTGAAATTTTGGTCACGCCCCCAAAATATGTAATTGTTCACCAGTCCTGATGAGTCTGCCAATTTTGGTGAGTTTTGGGATATGAAAAAGCCCCCAAAATGCTATTTCATTTTAGCTCCATTCATTTTCAATGGGATAAAAATGGCCGAAAAGGTCGCCTTTCCTTTCATCGTACAACGTTGGTGCCAGAGGGTTTTCTGTGCGTCTTGGTGAATTGGACAAGTGTACCAAATTTCATGATCCTACGTGAAACTAAGGCCAATGCGGAGGGTAATTTGAAATATTCTAGGTGGCGCTCTTGAGCCCTTTCTGTTGCAATTTTGGCCACGCCCCCAAAATATGTAATTTTTCACCAGTCCTGACGAGTCTGCCAAATTTGGTGAGTTTTGGGATATGATAAAGCTCCCAAAAGGCCAAACGTATTGTGACGGCGTTACGTCTGATTCGCCACATCGCCACGCCCACATGCTCCACCCAAAACAACCAGTCGTGGAAAGCTTGTTACAGCAACATGTCTTCGGTCACTGGACAGACCGTCACGCTGATTAGGTAACAGGTGTCCGATCGGGATGTTCAATGTACAACTGTACACTTCCTGTTGTGAGGGGGCGTGGCTTAATTATTGTCATGATTTGACCATTCAGTATTGCAGGGGACCGGATGTGGGTCAATCACTGAAGGTTTGATGTATTAGACTGTTTTCGTGTAGGTGCTATTAGTGTTTCGTTTGTGACGGCGTGACGGCTGATTCGCCACATCGCCACGCCCACATGCTCCACCCAAAACGGTCAGTGTTGGAAAGCTTGTTACAGCAACATGTCTTCGGTCACTGGACAGACCGTCCCGCTGATTAGGTAACAGGTGTCCGATCGGGACGTTCAATGTATAACTGTACACTTCCTGTTGTGAGGGGGCGTGGCTTAATTAATGTCATGATTTGACCATTCAGTATTGTAGGGGACCGGTTGTGGGTCAATCACTGAAGGTTTGATGTATTAGACGGTTTTCGTGTAGGTGCTATTAGTGTTTCGTTTTTCATGGCGAGATACCTAACTTTGAGGCCAGGCCACGCCCCTTCACCATATATGAAAACGCGAGGTGTTGATCATTTATTACTGCCCCATGTCTGAATGATGAGTCTGCCAAATTTGGTGAGATTTAGGATATGATAAAGCCCCCAAAAGGCCATTTCATTTTAGCTCCATTCATTTTCAATGGGAAAAAAATGGCCGAAAAGGCTAAATATCTCAAAAAGCTAAAGTTGCACCATTACCAAAAGTCATAGCTGGATTGTCCTGAACGAGCTGAACATTTTGATATATGATATGTTGAAATGGCACGAAAACTGTAGGAGGAGTAGGACGCCAAAAAACGTACGGACGGAAGATAGTAACATATAAGAATAATAATAATAACTAGAAAAACCGCATTTCCTGCGAAAATGCACGTGTGAATGCCTTAGCGCCGCTCCGCCCTTCTCGCGGCGACCGCGGGAAGTCGAGCTGGTCCACCCTGAAACACTGTCGTGCCTTTCCCGTACCCGTTCGGCACCCAATGCATGCACCCGATTTGGTCCACATTCCAAAATGGCCGCCTTCCCATTTATCGTACAACGTTGATGCCAGAGGGTTTTCTGTGCGTCTTGGTGAATTGGACAAGTGTACCAAATTTCATGATCCTACGTGAAACTAAGGCCAATGCGGAGGGTAGTTTGAAATATTCTAGGTGGCGCTCTTGAGCCGTTTCTTTTGCAATTTTGGCCACGCCCCCAAAATATGTAATTTTTCACCACCCCTGATGAGTCTGCCAAATTTGGTGAGTTTTGGGATATGATAAAGCCCCCAAAATGCCAAACGTATTGTGACGGCGTTACGTCTGATTCGCCACATCGCCACGCCCACATGCTCCACCCAAAACAACCAGTCGTGGAAAGCTTGTTACAGCAACATGTCTTCGGTCACTGGACAGACCGTCACGCTGATTAGGTAACAGGTGTCCGATCGGGATGTTCAATGTACAACTGTACACTTCCTGTTGTGAGGGGGCGTGGCTTAATTATTGTCATGATTTGACCATTCAGTATTGCAGGGGACCGGATGTGGGTCAATCACTGAAGGTTTGATGTATTAGACTGTTTTCGTGTAGGTGCTATTAGTGTTTCGTTTGTGACGGCGTGACGGCTGATTCGCCACATCGCCACGCCCACATGCTCCACCCAAAACGGTCAGTGTTGGAAAGCTTGTTACAGCAACATGTCTTCGGTCACTGGACAGACCGTCCCGCTGATTAGGTAACAGGTGTCCGATCGGGACGTTCAATGTATAACTGTACACTTCCTGTTGTGAGGGGGCGTGGCTTAATTAATGTCATGATTTGACCATTCAGTATTGCAGGGGAGTGGTTGTGGGTCAATCACTGAAGGTTTGATGTATTAGACGGTTTTCGTGTAGGTGCTATTAGTGTTTCGTTTTTCATGGCGAGATGCCTAACTTTGAGGCCAGGCCACGCCCCTTCAGCATATATGAAAATGCGAGGTTTTGATCATTTGTTACTCCTGCATGTCTGAGTGATGAGTCTGCCAAATTTGGTGAGTTTTAGGGTATGATAAAGCCCCCAAAAGACCATTTCATTTTAGCTCCATTCATTTTCAATGGGAAAAAAATGGCCGAAAAGGCTTAATATTTCAAAAAGCGCAACTTGCAGCATTACCAAAAGTCATAGCTGGATTGTCCTGAACGAGCTGAACATTTTGATATATGAATCGTTGAAATGGCACAAATACTCTAGGAGGAGTAGGACGCCAAAAAACGTACGGATGGAAGATAGTAACATCTATAAAGAATAATAATAAATATAAACACAATCTCTATAGTGTGAATGCCTTGTTGGCATTCACACAACTAGAAAAACCGCATTTCCTACGAAAATGCACGTGTGAATGCCTTAGCGCCGCTCCGCCCTTCTCGCGGCGACCGCGGGAAGTCGAGCTGGTCCACCCCGAAACACTCTCGTGCCTTTCCCGTACCCGTTCGGCACCCAGTGCGTGCACTCAATTTGGTCCACATTCCAAAATGGCCGCCTTCCCATTTATCGTACAACGTTGACGCCAGAGGGTTTTCTGTGCGTCTTGGTGAATTGGACAAGTGTACCAAATTTCATGATCCTACGTGAAACTAAGGCCAATGCGGAGGGTAGTTTGAAATTTTCTAGGTGGCGCTCTTGAGCCCTTTCTGTTGCAATTTTGGCCACGCCCCCAAAATATGTAATTTTTCACCAGTCCTGACGAGTCTGCCAAATTTGGTGAGTTTTGGGATATGATAAAGCTCCCAAAAGGCCAAACGTATTGTGACGGCGTTACGTCTGATTCGCCACATCGCCACGCCCACATGCTCCACCCAAAACAACCAGTCGTGGAAAGCTTGTTACAGCAACATGTCTTCGGTCACTGGACAGACCGTCCCGCTGATTAGGTAACAGGTGTCCGATCGGGACGTTCAATGTATAACTGTACACTTCCTGTTGTGAGGGGGCGTGGCTTAATTAATGTCATGATTTGACCATTCAGTATTGCAGGGGAGTGGTTGTGGGTCAATCACTGAAGGTTTGATGTATTAGACGGTTTTCGTGTAGGTGCTATTAGTGTTTCGTTTTTCATGGCGAGATGCCTAACTTTGAGGCCAGGCCACGCCCCTTCAGCATATATGAAAATGCGAGGTTTTGATCATTTGTTACTCCTGCATGTCTGAGTGATGAGTCTGCCAAATTTGGTGAGTTTTAGGGTATGATAAAGCCCCCAAAAGACCATTTCATTTTAGCTCCATTCATTTTCAATGGGAAAAAAATGGCCGAAAAGGCTTAATATTTCAAAAAGCGCAACTTGCAGCATTACCAAAAGTCATAGCTGGATTGTCCTGAACGAGCTGAACATTTTGATATATGAATCGTTGAAATGGCACAAATACTCTAGGAGGAGTAGCGTGCCAAAAAACGTACGGACGGAAGATAGTAACTATAACTAGAAAAACCGCATTTCCTGCGAAAATGCACGTGTGAATGCCTTAGCGCCGCTCCGCCCTTCTCGCGGCGACCGCGGGAAGTCTAGCTAGTCCATCCTGGAAAACTGTTGTGCCTTCCCCGTACCCATTCGGCACCCAATATATGCACCCAATTTGGTCCACATTACAAAATGGCCACCTTCCCATTTATCGTACAACATTGGTGCACGAGGGTTTTTTGTGCATCTTGGTGAATTGGACAAGTGTACCAAATCTCATGGCTCCACGTGAAACTAAGGCCAATGCGGAGGGTAGTTTGAATTTTTAACATATTTCTTCACTCTGTCACTACCTCCTGATACTGATTTTAGACAAGTAATCTCTGAAAAAAAATATTGTCCCCTTGCTTCTCTAAAAGCATTTCTAAAAAGCCAAGGTGACACGCCGTTAACCAGCCAATAAAAACAGAGTTTGTAACCAGCCAATGAAAACAGAGCTTGAATTTGAATCAGCCAATAAAAACAGAGCTTGAATTTGAATTTCAGCTGAGCAAGGGTAACAGAGCCATAATTACATACTGAACCTTTAATCGTTGTCAAAGTTTCTGAGTTGTAGTATATTTATCTTTTAGCTAATGCGGCCATCTTGTTTTTTATATGTTAATGTTAACATTAATATTAATGTAAATGTTAATTTAGTTCATATCTTAGATGTTACTGTTTTTCTTTTACATTTTAGTGTTGGCTGTAACTGGGACCCAGTGTACATAATGTTGTTCCACTGCATGCACCAAATGGGGTGCGATTGACAATAAAGACAATAAAGTCTGACTGTGACTCAAGGGTTTACATGAATTATTATTATTTCTTTTACAAATACAGTCAATTAACGTTACTAACACCTCAGGTCAAAAACATGACAAAGTATCAAAATACTATAAGAAATAATATAAGAAATACCCCAAACTGTTGAAAATTTTGTTCATTTTATTAAATTTTCATTCATTTCACCAGTTTGACAAAGCCATTCTATAATTCAACTTGGAGAGACTCACAAAAGGAGAGAGAATAATACAATGAAAAGGTTTTATTGATTAGGGTTTCTTTGGCGCTCGGGCCCCGGCGGAGGGCATGCATGCCGGACTGCTGAGAGCTTGACTGTCTGGCATAGCCCATCCCACCGGTATGTGAACGACGGTCGGCCAACGGCCGTCGGTTCTGGACAACCCGGAGATCAATACCAGCGCAGAACTCCCATCCTGAGCAAGCACGAAGCGACAGTGGGAAGGAAAAACTCCCTCGTGAGGAAGAAACCTTCAGCAGAACCAGGCTCAGGACAAGCGGCCATCTGCCTTGACCGGCTGGGTTGCAGGGAACAGGAAGCAGGAACGCACACAGTCGCAGGACAAGGACGGAGGCGAGCAGGACAACCCCAGGTGGCGTAGTCTGGACGAACAGGGGAGAACCGAGGAGCCAGAAACCCCGGGTGGAGACGGGGAAGTGGAGGGAGGCGACCACACTTGCAACGGGCAAACAGGAAGCGCTGAGGAAAGGGACGCCTTATATCCAGATGGACGGTTGATGAGTGACTCGATGCAGCTGGGTGAGTGTTGCCATTTTGAATTTGCGTCTTCGACTTCATTTCAGCCAACTAGTCCTTCAGTGTTTGGTTCTGGGTGAGAGTCCGGCTTATCGTGGCCTTGTCCGACTGAACATCCTCCAACATGCGCCGGCGGTCCTCTGCTTCCTGGTTGGTTCTCCACCTGACCCTCCAACTCACTCAGACGTGTTTCTTGCTCTGCACACTGCTCGTTGTCTCGAAGCTGGGGGAAATATTACACAGGGTTGATCACCATTTAATTATTAATTCATTAACTATTATTTAATCATGTAAATCACAGAGATCACAGGTGTCTTTCTCAAGAGAGGCCTGG
Source organism: Garcialebias charrua (assembly GCA_038048925.1). Taxonomy (NCBI): domain Eukaryota; kingdom Metazoa; phylum Chordata; class Actinopteri; order Cyprinodontiformes; family Rivulidae; genus Garcialebias; species Garcialebias charrua. The sequence goes on along the minus strand of JBBPBX010066058.1, from coordinate 5,763 downwards.
GAATGAAGGCAGTATAACCATACATGTTTTTGAACTGTTGGAGGAAAACAGAGGGCTCAGAGAAAACCCATGCAAACATGAAAACGACCTTAGGCCTCGGTCTGGACTTAAACCCAGGGCCTTTTTTTGTGCTGCCTCAACACTCACTGCAACATTTATTGGGAAAAAACAATGTGTGCTTCTTTTGAAATATTAAGAACAAGCAATATGTAGATGGAAGATTTAATATTGCTCCCAAAATGTTTAAACAATGTATTAGTTACCTGTGATTGGTGCTGTGAAGTTATGGCATCTTTTTCCTGTTGCAAACTCCTGAGGGCTTTCTGTAGAGCCATCCCTCTCTTTGATGGTTCTGAGGATAGGTTCTGCAGCACCTTGGGTTTCTTTCTCCACAGATAATATTGCTACAAAAGAAAATAAAATAAAAAACTGTTACAATAAATATTATTTTCACAGAGATATGTTTTTCTTTTCTTTTTTGCGTCTTCTTCCTCAAACGTTTGTTTCAGAAAAACAATTGTGTTGTTAATTAAAGCCATGTATAACAGTCTATGAGTGCTGAAGATAAAAAAAAAACAGCCTACCTACTTTGCTATGAATTGGATAAAGTTGACAAATAATTTATATTTTAATGAAGATTAATTTAAAATGCTTGTGTTAAATATTTTGTAATTGTTAAAAACTGCTTATGAGCAACAACAAAAAATATTATTGTCTGTACTTTGACCAATCTAGTAACAAGTAGGTGAAATTGGAGTAGCATTTAATCAGGCAGAGTAACAAGACATGTTAACGGTAAAGCTACATAGAATGATCGAAAAAAGATGTCATGAAGTCTGGGTTGAGGCCCAGTACATCCTCTCTGATTGAGTGTACAAGTGTCAAAATAGTATAGGCTCTAAAAATAGTCATAGGCTAAATAAATAATGTAGTAATGTGAGAAATATAAGCCATCGTTACTGTAGTTAGTACAAGCTAAATCAGGTAAGCTGAAGTAGGTTGTTGATATAAACAACGATCTTTAACGTAGCAAAGATTAGCTTAGCTTAGCTCATGTAGATTTTAGTAAACATTGCTGATAGTAAATGATTTCTTTCTCTAACTCATATGGGTTAACTCAGACCACTGCTATTTTTTGCAGATATCGAGCTCTTGCTCCTTGGTCAAGAGAATCAATATAGTGTAATGTGCTTAGCTCTGGTAGCTCGTTAGCCATCTTCTGCAGTGCAAGAGGTGTAAACAAGCTCATGTTTTGTTTATCTGATGACCTCAGCTTCCTCAGAGCTGTTTGGTGTTTCTGACCCTCAGGAAAGTTGAGCCTTCAAGACAAATCCAGATAAAACATACTTGTTAATGAAATTCACATTTTATTCTTAAACAAAGGAGGTAAAGTAGTCAAACTGTTACCTTTACTGGGAAGAGCTGATGCTGCTCCGAGGAGACAAAGTCCAACTGGAACTGGTGACTCCTGAGCACTGTCTTCCTGCTGCTGTTTGTCAGGCCCTGATGGACCACCACTGCTGTAATGAGAGTCCAATGAGCAGTGTCAGTGTGAAAATGTGTTCTGATCACCAAGAGCTCATGTTTTGTTTGTCTGATGACCTCTGCTTTCTCAGAGCTGTTTGGTGTTTCTGACCCTCAGGAAAGTTGAGCCTTCAAGACAAATACAGATAAAACATACTTGTTAATGAAATTCACATGTTATTCTTAAACAAAGGAGGTAAAGTAGTCAAACTGTTACCTTTACTGGGAAGAGCTGATGCTGCGCCGAGGAGACAAAGTCCAACTGGAACTGGTGACTCCTGAGCACCGTCTTCCTGCTGCTGTTTGTCAGGCCCTGATGGACCACCACTGCTGTAATGAGAGTCCAATGAGCAGTGTCAGTGTGAAAATGTGTTCTGATCACCAAGAGCTCATGTTTTGTTTGTCTGATGACCTCTGCTTTCTCAGAGCTGTTTGGTGTTTCTGACCCTCAGGAAAGTTGAGCCTTCAAGACAAATACAGATAAAACATACATGTTAATCAAATTCACATTTTACAGTATTCTTAGACAAAGGAGGTAAAGTAGTCAAACTGTTACCTTTACCGGGTAGAGCTGATGCTGCTCAGAGCAAAGTCCAACTGGAACTGGTGACTCCTGAGCACCGTCTTCCTGCTGCTGTTTGTCTGATGTGTCCATAGAGTGGACAGAAGGTGGTGTCCTCCAGAAAGTCAGGGACACGCAGGCATCTCATATGGAGTCACAGAACATGACATGCAGGAATGTAGGAGTTTGTTCTAAAGCAATAAATGAAATGTAAATGAGCATCAACTGTGAAGTATTAAACGTTGAATAAATTATATCCTGTGTACAAATACAGTGAGGAAAATGAGTATTTCAGTGAGGACTGAACTTGGAAAAAGGGTGTTCTCCTATTATGCTCCTGCTTCCTGGAATATCTTACAAAAAGACTTAAAGCTCTCGGCCTTGACCTCTAAATGGTTTTAAGAATCTGTTGGAATCCTGGCAAAATCCAATGCAGATATGTTCTTGTTTTTGATTTTATACATCTATCTTATGTTTTGCTAGTTTTTGATACTTTGTTTAAAAAAAATCTGTATTTCTCTCATGTTTTTCTATTTATTGTTTAAGGAAATTCTACCATTGCTGTTCATCATTCTTTAGTTTGTAGCAGGTCGCTCTTGTAAATGAGTCCATGAGGCTCAGTGAGATTTACCTGACTAAATAAAGGTTGAATGAATGAAAAAAACAAAATCCTTAAGAAACACCTACTGTTAAGGTGTGATTTGTCAATTTACATAAGTATGTGTGTGTGTGTGTGTGTGTGTGTGTGTGCGTGCGTGCGTGCGTGTGTGTGTATGTGTGTGAGCAGTACAGAGAAAGAATGGATTAGAGTTTTTGAATTAAAAAACAAATATTTTCATACCTTCTGTTTGCTTTCTGGCTCCCTCAACCCTGGTAGGAGGTGCAGCTCTCTGAAAGATCCGGTGCTTGTGGGTTGTGTCAGCATGATGATTCTCTAACATCAGGCTAGGAGGTCATGTGAAGGTGGACCCGTGATGTCTCGTTTGGGATGGCAGGTTGTAGAACACCCAGTGGTGTGTGGTCTCTGTGTGGTCCAGCAGCTTTTATGGTTCAGATTGGATCAACAGATCATGAAGGTGTTGTTCAGGTCTTGTTGGTTTTGTTTATGCTGAGGAAGCTTGGAGAGATGTTAGGAGGTCATGTGAAGTTGGATCTGTGATGTCACGTTTGGGATAGCAGGTTGTAGAACACCAGTGGTGTGTGGTCTCTGTGTGGTCCAGCAGCTTTCATGGTTCAGATTGGATCAACAGATCATGAAGGTGTTGTTCAGGTCTTGTTGGTTGTGTTTATGCTGAGGAAGCTTGGAGCGATGTTAGGAGGTCATGTGAAGGTGGATCTGTGATGTCTCGTTTGGGATAGCAGGTTGTACAACACCAGTGGTGTGTGGTCTCTGTGTGGTCCAGCAGCTTTTATGGTTCACATTGGATCAACAGATCATGAAGGTGTTGTTCAGGTGTTGTTGGTTGTGTTTATGCTGAAGAAGCTTGGAGAGATGTTAGGAGGTAATGTGAAGGTGGACCCGTGATGTCTCGTTTGGGATGGCAGGTTGTAGAACACCCAGTGGTGTGTGGTCTCTTTGTGGTCCAGCAGCTTTTATGGTTCAGATTGAATCAACAGATCATGAAGGTGTTGTTCAGGTCTTGTTGGTTGTGTTTATGCTGAAGAAGCTTTGAGAGATGTTAGGAGGTCATGTGAAGGTGGATCTGTGATGTCTCGTTTGGGATGGCAGGTTGTAGAACACCAGTGGTGTGTGGTCTCTTTGTGGTCCAGCAGCTTTCATGGTTCAGATTGGATCAACAGATCATGAAGGTGTTGTTCAGGTCTTGTTGGTTGTGTTTATGCTGAAGAAGCTTTGAGAGATGTTAGGAGGTCATGTGAAGGTGGATCTGTGATGTCTCGTTTGGGATGGCAGGTTGTAGAACACCAGTGGTGTGTGGTCTCTGTGTGGTCCAGCAGCTTTTATGGTTCAGTTTGGATCAATAGATCATGAAGGTGTTGTTCAGGTCTTGTTGGTTGTGTTTATGCTGAGGAAGCTTGGAGCGATGTTAGGAGGTCATGTGAAGGTGGATCTGTGATGTCTCGTTTGGGATAGCAGGTTGTACAACACCAGTGGTGTGTGGTCTCTGTGTGGTCCAGCAGCTTTTATGGTTCAGATTGGATCAACAGATCATGAAGGTGTTGTTCAGGTGTTGTTGGTTGTGTTTATGCTGAAGAAGCTTGGAGAGATGTTAGGAGGTCATGTGAAGGTGGACCCGTGATGTCTCGTTTGGGATGGCAGGTTGTAGAACACCCAGTGGTGTGTGGTCTCTTTGTGGTCCAGCAGCTTTTATGGTTCAGATTGAATCAACAGATCATGAAGGTGTTGTTCAGGTCTTGTTGTTTTGTTTATGCTGAGGAAGCTTGGAGAGATGTTAGGAGGTCATGTGAAGGTGGATCTGTGATGTCTTGTTTGGGATGGCAGGTTGTAGAACACCAGTGGTGTGTGGTCTTTGTGTGGTCCAGCAGCATTCATGGTTCAGATTGGATCAACAGATCATGAAGGTGTTGTTCAAGTCTTGTTGGTTGTGTTTATGTTGAGGAAGCTTGGAGATGTTGTCACCGAGGAGACCTTCCTGTCTCCAACAAATACATTTAACATAAAACACATTTTTTAGACTGCCATTTCCAGTGCTTGTGGGTTGTGTCAGTACAATGATTCTCTTAACATCAGGCTAGGAGGAGGTCATGTGAAGGTGGACCCGTGATGTCTCGTTTGGGATGGCAGGTTGTAGAAGACCAGTGGAGTGTGTGGTCTTTGTGGTCCAGAAGCTTTTATGGTTCAGATTGGATCAACAGATCATGAAGGTGTTGTTCAGGTCTTGTTGGTTGTGGTTATGTTGAGGAAGCTTGGAGAAGTTGTCACTGAGGAGACCTTCTTGTCTCCAACAAATACATTTAACATAAAACACATTTTTTAGACTGCCATTTCCAGTGCTTGTGGGTTGTGTCAGCATGATGATTGTCTAACATCAGGGTAGGAGGTCATGTGAGGGTGGATCTGTGATGTCTCGTTTGGGATGGCAGGTTGTAGAACACCCAGTGGTGTGTGTTCTCTGTGTGGTCCAGCAGCTTTCATGGTTCAGATTGGATCAACAGATCATGAAGGTGCTGGTCAGGTCTTGTTGGTTGTGTTTATGTTGAGGAAGCTTGGAGATGTTACATTTGACAATAAACAAATTTTTTAGCCCCCCCCCCTCCCCCTAGTGTGAGGTGTCAGTTGTTGTTGTTTTTTTGTCAGATCTTTGTAGCTTCTGGCTGTTATTATTGTTAAGTCTCACCTGACCTCTTTATGGTTGGCTGGAGGACAACACACAGAAAACAGGGTTGTGGTAACTGTAATAAGTTTTCATGACCCCAGAATGGAGGCTTCGCTGTGGCTGTGAAATAAAAACAAGGTCAAGCAGCGTGTTTTTGTCTGTGGTGGCAGCAGTGATGACCTGTTCATACCCTCTTGTTTGAAACAGCTCCAGGATCGGTTTCCTTCCACCTGATAACTGGTTCTCATTGAAATCTCCACACACAATTACTGGATGGCAGTCCATCACTTCTAGTGACTCTAAAAGACTGACCATGTTTTTCAAGAATGGTGTGGAACTGTAGCCTGGAGGTTTGTACACGACTGCTATCAGGGCAGGGAA
>JBBPBX010066056.1:0-19776 GCA_038048925.1 Garcialebias charrua | reverse complement strand
TACCTTGCCAATAATATTGTGCATTCCTAGTTAGGGGCGGCCGTGGTGTAGTGGTAATGGCAGTCGACCCCTGATCGGAAGGTTGGAGGTTCGAATCCCGCATCCGCCCACCATGTGTCGTTGTGTCCCTGGGCAAGACACTTAACCCCGAGTTGCTCCCGGTAGGTCTGGATGGCGCCTTGCAAGGCAGGCTACCACTACCGGTGTATGAATGTCTGAATGAATGGGTGGATGGCTGGTATTGTAAAGCGCTTTGGGGCTCCTCACAGGGGGCTGGAAAGCGCTATATAAATAAGCTCCATTTACCATTTACCATAGTTAAGATAATAATCATCCAGATGTGATATCTGCATTCTGTTACGTGTTTAAGAGGAAGTCACAAAGTAGATTGAAAACACACCTACTCCACACAACAGGATCTCAGCTGAGTTTTGATCCTGCAACCTTCCTGCAGAGATGTTCTAACCACTGTACCACCATGCCACCCAGACCGCGAGGATCTATGGTTCAGATGTTTATGTCAGTTTGTTCAGGGTACGTTCGGAGGAACTTTGAATGGCTGGCACAAAGTTTTCTGATGAGATTAAATGAGAAACTTTTCAATCAATAGCTCACCCCTGTGAATAATATCCTCTCACTCTTTAAAAAGATCTTGTCGATAATAGTGTGAGGGCCTTTTGTTAATACAGTAGTTGTTTTCTGCTGATAGAAAATGTTTCATGCTCCAGCAGCCTCTGCAGACCATTTATTATCTGGAACAACATGTCAGAGCTCCTAATGTTGGTCCTATTGTTGGTGGGAGCGAATGCTGATCAATTAGGGATCAGCAGTTTTTTTTTTTTTTAAAGGCCTTTTGATGATCTTCGGCACAAAATATGAGCGATTTGGAAGAATGCTGGCGATAAAAGCTCCTCTCTAACACTGACTTAATTTGTGTAGCATCTGCAGAGTGTCAGTATTTCTGTTTTGTGTGCAACCACTGGAGCATCCACGACAGCTATGCGTCACAGATGTGGCTCAAACTGTACGTGACATCTGCTATTTTTGTACATTTTGGCAATAGCATGTTACGAAAGTGGTGATTCCTTAAAAATGTTTTTAATTATTCCATTATATTTTTCCTTTTGCCTCACTGCTCTTAAGTGCACACCTTAAATGCTGTAATTAAATTTCAGCCTGTGCGTTAATTGTCCCTCGGGGGATCTCCAACGTTTCACTTCACTCTAAACGATCTAATCACACCGTTGTCAGCTGACATGCCTTGTGCAAACCCGCTCGCTGATTGGGTTTTTATGTGACTTGTTCGAACACAGTGGAGTGACATCATGTCCCGTTTCATCCCTGCAGGTTCATGTGGGCACCTCCCATCAGGAGCAAAGAGTTGTGGGATACCTCACGTGCACACACCTCCACGCTATAGAAGGTAAAGTGGCATCCGCTCTCTGTGTGACTGAACACTGATGTGTTTCAAAGCTGCTCAGGAGGGGGTTGTTGGTGCAGAACAATCTCAGCGTCATGTCTCTGTGTGTGTGCCTCTGTGTACTCACATAGATAAATGAGAGCGTCAAAACCCATGTGTCCCTCCTCCCGCTGTTCCCATGGTGACCGCCTCAAGCTGTTTAAGACGTCACAGCCCTATTTAAAGCCTCCGGTCCAAGCCACGCTCATTTTCTTACCGGAGACACATCCACCGTCACCACCCCTCCTCTTTTTGCCTGCTATTCTGGGCTTCTCGTGCGCTTGTTGCGGGTCTAAATATAGCAGCACCAGTACCGTTTCTAAAGATACAACTAAGATAAACCCCTTAGGGGTAAGGGGGTGGGATGCACAAGTCAGGGAAAACAGAGAGGAAAAATGAAGAGACCTGAGAAGGCCTTGTGTGAGATTCATGGTGCAAAAGGACTGAAAACTGGACAAAAACTCACTCTAAAATTGTGGCAGCTGCCTCGGTTTATAAGTGAGTTTAGATATAGTGTATTTCAGGAAGAGCTGCTGTTTCAGGCGTTGAACAGAGCTGTCAATCAGACATTTCTGAACTGAGAACTTCTCTATACATCTCTGCAATCACTGCGTCTTTAAGAAAATTTATCAAAGCTTTGCAGGAAGTGGTGAAGGCTGCACAGAAGTCTGTTGGAGTCAGCACCCCCACCATCACAGACATTTACACCTCCAGATGCAGGAAGAGAGCCACCTGCATCATGAAGGACCCCACTCACCCAGCACACACACTTTTTGCCCCACTCCCCTCAGGAAGGGGGTTAAGGAGCATCAAGTGTAGAACCACTAGACTGAAGAACAGCTTCATTTACATTTTATTGTTGGATGTAACTGGGACCCTGTGTACACATTTTTGTTCCATCACATGTACCACATGTGCTGCGAATAACAAATAAAGAAACTCTGACTCTGACTGAAAGCACTTTGAAGTAAATGCTTGGAAGCATTTTTGGTATTGGACTCTTACAGATGAAACACAAGGTTTTATGTTTTCACTTTCATAACTAAAATTAAAAAAGTTACCACGACTGCTGCTTCAAATTAGGCACAAACTATTCTTTTTATTTTATTTTTTTTTAACATTCAAAATACAGCAGCAAACGCTGCCATAATTAAAAGCAAAGCATGAATGCATATCACCTGCCAGCTTTCATGACAGAGTGTTTTAATAACTTGGAGGTATGATGAGAAGTGACACAGTTATTGCTGTTTTGGTCAAACCTTTGTGTTTTGTGATCCCCGTGTTTGATTTACTCACTTGTTTTGTTCCCGTTTCAACCCTCTCTCTTTCTCCTCATTTTACCTGCTGCATGTCAGTCAGCCTGCCCCGCCCACTCTCACCTGTTCCCACTTTAAATTCAGCACAGGATTCACCACTCCTCATCAGCCCAGTCATATATATTCTGTCTCACTCTGTCTTTGGTCTGTTGCTGGTGTTCTGCTGGTTTGCTTCTTGTTTTGTCGTGTTCCTTCAGAGTATGACGTTAAAAGCTGCCACGTGAACAGTTTGTTTTCATTTTTTAATAAACAAATTTTGGTTTAAGCTTCTTTCGTGTCAGGTCTGCATTCTGGGCCCCTGCCTCCTTCCAAACCTGACACTTTGGACTAGCTGCAGGTGCAAATGCAAGAGTTTTGTTCAATCTTTGGATCAATACTCTGCAACTTAACACAAAAATCTTATTAAGTGTAATATTTTTGAGTCAATCCAAATTTACTCTGTCTTTTATCTTTTAAAAACATGACAGTTGGAAAAACTACTGTAATTTAGCAGGATGTTCTGTAAGTTAGAAACAAGACATCATCTAATTCATGAGTCAAGTAAATGAGAAATAAATGCAATTACATTTGCAAAGTGAGTTTAGAAAATTGATTTTTAACATTTGCAGACATTGTTCATTTTATATTGATTTATCTTTTATACTTTAGTTAGCCAGGCTGGTGTTTAGTAAGCAGAACAGTCTGAAATAAAAGGTTTTTATTTTAACTATATTTCTCCCACATCAAATATTTTGCACACCTATACAGGCAACTTAACACCCACAGTAAGTTTCCTTCTTTTTGAGGAATTCAGTAAAACCTTCATTAATACACAGACAAAAAAATAAACTAAAAGAACAATTTCAGACATACTTGAGCTGCACCTGAGAGGAATCAAAGCCAAAGCAACCTACTCACGCTCCAACATCCTGACACCCCTTTGTTTCTCATGCTCTCATCTATTCATCTGTTCTCTCTCATGAGCTCATCCACCGCCTCCCTCTGCTCACCTCCTTCCCTTCACTCCGTAACGAACAGCAGTTGATCAGATTCTCTGGCTGCGGTGGACTGATACAAACACTGCCCTGATACAAACACTGCCCAGGAAAGATGCTTTGTTTCACAGAACACAAACCAGGAACACCACAAGAAATCTGAAACATAGATGTGAAAATAAAATATAACAGCAGCTGTACACACCCCCAAGCCTGTTTTTAGTGTTCTGACATCATCATGCGTTGCTGTCGTTATGTGTGTTCTTATTCAGGTGATGCATCAGTCCGCTGCGAGCAGCTGGACCTTTTGCTCCAGTGGGGGGCCGAGTTTCGTCAATCTTTATCCCCATCACCTGAAGGAGAGAAGGTTCTGGAAGACCTGGTGGCCTTCGATGTCATCCTGGGAGACCTGAACTTTGACAACTGTTCTTCAGGTGTGCAGTGCTAATAAATCAGTGTATTTCACACCTTTTTTTTCTCATTTGTAACCGTTCCACATAGATGCAGGTTTCTGTCCCAGACCTCTCACAGTGGAAGAAATTATAATAAAATAATAATGATCTCAACATTAATAATTAAACCTTGTGGAATTCAGACAATAGGTGGAAGAACCTGAATATTGTTAACAACTCCAGTTTATTATTTTTTCATTATTTGTTAAAGAGAAAATACAACAATTATTTACCATTTTTGGCTGTATTGGGTCTACTTACATCAGTGGTTCCCAATCCTGTTCCCTGAGGAACACCATCCTGCATGTTTTACTTGTTTCCCTGCTTTGACACCTGATATGAAAAAATGGGTGATTAACAGGCTTCTGCAGAACTTCAGGAAGTGATTAAATCACCGGATCAGGTGTGTTGGAGCAGGAAACAACTGAAGCATGCAGGAAGGTGTTCCTCAAGGACCAGGGTTGGGAACCATGGACTTACCGTATTTTCTGGAATATAGGTCGCACCCGAGTATAGGTCGCATTGTCCAATTATTGCCAAAGAATTTGAAAAATCCATATGGTCGCACCTGAATATAGGTTGCACCTACGTCAAGATGTGGACCGTGTTTAGCTCTGCTGCAAATGTCTGCCACAGGAGCGCACAGCAAGGCTTTTAAGAAGATTAACACTTAAAAACAATTATTTGTTTGATAAAAATTATAGCAAATATGTGTCTGAGCTGAACTTTTCTTTAATAAATTAATAATTTTAGCAGGATAAACACCTAAAAATATAATTTGTTAGCTGACATTATTGTAAGAGTGTGTCTCAGTTTAATTTTTGTTAATAAATTATTACAAATCAGCTTATTTTATAAAAAGCCATAAATAGGTCGCACCTGAATATAGGTCGCAGGGCATGCAAAAATGATAAAAAGCCGCAACCTATATTCCGGAAAATACGGTATACAAACAAAACTGCAGCTTTAACACCAGAATGTTCAAAAGGCAAATTATTAGTCAATTTTACTCACTAAAAGCTTTCGATGTGGCTCCTTCCTTACCATGTCAGACCAGAGCAATGCCTTCATACTGTAAACAAGGCCCCTGTTTATCCACTGGTACTCGGAGGCAGAGACTTATCCCCGAACTGAAGGAAGCTTTCCAGCTTTTTCTAGTTGAGAACCATGAACACCACAAACAGAATCTGAGACAAAAATTAAGTATCCTTGGGTGTCCTGAAAGGCGCTTTTAAATAAAATGATTATTATTATTATTATATAAATGACTGACCTGCAGAGTCCACCTTTGTGCCAAGAATAAAGACACAATTCTTGCTTTGGTTCAGATCAGATAACTCTTAGAAGTGATCCTGACCCTCTAAACTCCCACTTTTACACTGCTGTGTCCAACATATATTTTACTGTTCATATTTATCAACTAAAGTAAAAAAAAAAATGCTTCAGTAAAAATTTCCCTCTGAACTAAACTCCTGCAGCTCAGGCGGAGGAGGAGACGAGTCACTTTGCAGCTGAGACTTCTGGAGAATCCATGTTTCATTTTCAATAAGCCTGAAAATCACAATAATGAGCTGCAGACGTGAGCGTGATCCGTCTGCTCAAGTCGCAGTGGACGTGTGCTACTTTTATTGTACAGCATGCCATTTCTAGTGCAAGTTGTAGAATTACAGTTGCATCTCATCTATAAATAACTCGGTAAAAATGAGACAAGTGGAAATTTTCAAATGGTGTTTAAGATGAGTACTTTAATATAGTCCACTAAATTATTAGTATGTGGAGTTCTTCAAAGTTTGTCACAATTATCTATACCTGACTGATATTCTGCACTGCATGAAAAATACAATTTTAAAATATGTTTTTGGAGCCATTCTGCACCCAGCATTTTATTTAGAAAGTTTTCTTATGTTAGGTAACACAAACATAAAACTACCTGTTTGTAACATGTTCATTTCTGAAATTATTAAATTTACAGTAGATGAGTTTGATCTTTACCACCATCTAGTGTTGAATTAAAATTATAAATCTGTCTACCATATTTTTCGGACTATAAGGCGCACCGGATTGTTCATTCATTCATTCAACCTTTATTTATACAGGTTAATCCCACTGTGCCTCGGGGACTCGTTTACAAGAGAGACTTGATTTCTTAAACAAAGAGTGATGACAACAGTGGATAACAACGGCAACAATGGACAATCATAAAAGAGGCATACAATTTTTTTTAAGGCGCAATATCAATGAACGGGTCTATTTTCATACATAAGGTGCATTAGGCAAAAAAACAGTCTGATGAGTCAAACTTTATTCAGCTCATTCACAATAACCACATAAAATCAGTTCGAGGTTGGTAAGCACCTGATTATAAGGCTCACTGTTGATTTCTAAGAAAATTAAAGGATTGTAAGTGCGCCTTATACAGTAGTCCAGAAAATATGGCACATGTCATGTGGAAAGGCCTCAGATTTTCTGGCATGTTTGGAAATAAAGACTCCAACAGAACATTTATTGTTCTGACTCGGTTTTTGATTGCTTTAGGTAAACCTTTGACTGTGCTTTGTGTGTTTTATTTTGTTCAGAGGACAAACTGGAGCAGCAGCATGCACTTTTTACTCAATACAAGGACCCGTGTCGCCTGGGGCCAGGGGAGGACAAACCATGGGCTCTGGGTGAGCCAGCACACTTTTCACCACACGTCACATTCACTGCAGCAATACAAACACCACAAGTGTGTATCCCTCATTCTGAAACACCAGAGTGATCCGTGCAGCGGCTGCAGAGCAAAGCAGACTGAAATCTGCCTCTTCAGGCTAAACCAGGATGCACCTTCAGCGTGAATGAAAATATCACCAGTGCAGAGCCTGAAACATGAGCATGACTAACACAAACACTGGACCGTTTGGATTTGAAGCAACATTTAGGTCACTGGTATTTTAAGGATGGAGTGGGAAGCAAAGAGTCTAAAGGCTTGTTGAAAAAAAAACATTTTCCGGTATTTAGGATTTCTTTTTTTTTACCGTAAGCTGGAAAAAAACAAAACAAAAAAAAAGAGATCCATGCTTTATGTTTATGAGGAGATGGGGAAAAAAGAAAATGGAAAGGGATGAATGAATCAATAAATAAAATAAGATTATCCTGTTTCTTAAAAATATCTAAAGAAGTTCAAAGGGCTGTCATTTTTTAAAAGCTGCACTGATTTTCACGTCACAGTTTTAGACTAAGATCCTCTCATGTTGAGAAACGACAGGTTTATAGCTATTTTGGTCAAACCATGAAAATAACATTATAGACATTGTCTCATGCAATTTTACAATATCTGTCATAATATTTCACTAACGGTACCTACAAACAAACAGACAGAGACATGGGAAAAAAACATTGTCGCCGTTTTGCCATAGGCTGCAGACAATCATAGAAATAAATGCAGCTGTGTGTCGGGGGTGTTGCTATGAAAATGTTTCTGATCTTTGGAAAATCTTTTTGCTGCATTATACAGTAGTCTGATGAGAACCTCCGCTGGGATAATTAAACAGAACAAAAGTAACAACAGAATTAAAGCGGTCAAAGTAAAACTTTTTCTGTAAAGTGTTCCACAAGCATGTCTCTCATCAACACGTTTGAGTTTGTGTTGCAACTACAAGGATGAAAATCAAGAAGTATCTCGTTTTTATAAGGAAGTGGACGGATGTGACGTGAAAGAGCATTTATTCTGTTGGCACACACCGCAGCCTGTGGGTGAATCCTCAGCATCTTCCATCCAGTGATGAAGAACCTGCTTTTTGACGTGAAAAATATTGCCTGCACATCAGACAGCCACTTCTCAGAAGAGCTCCCAGCCTGCGTGAGCTGACTGGAGTAACTTCAGAGATGCTCTCCTCATACTGAGCGTTTCTAACCACGTTATCCAGCCTACGGCCTCGCAGCCTCAATGTCAAAAGCTTGTTGGAGTGCTCATCAGTCTCTCGCTGTCACGTTTCACCAGCGTACTGTGGCTTGAGGATTAAAAAAGGGAGATGAACGCACTCCGAACAGTGTCTTCTGGTGCCACTGAAAGGAAGCAGCCTCAACATGGAGTGGATTATAAAACTTTTAACAAGCAGCAACGATTAATTATGAAGGTGCAGAAATATTTTATTATTCAATTCAATTTATATTTTTATAGTGCCAAGACACAACAGAAGTTATCTCAGGGCACTGAACAAATACATTCATATGCATAAAAATTCAAATAGTAGCAGTATTTATGTAAGGTAGGGTATCCAGCAGTTTGTGTTGAGTCTTCATTCATTTTGTCCTTTAGGTAATCAAATTAAAAACATTAGATTGTTGATTTGGCTAGTTGGCAGTTACTCAAAATGATACCTAAATTTTAGCTTTGTCTTTTCTTTAACTACAATGGCAGGGGGGAGTGGTGACGCAGAGGCTAGAGAAGGTGGGTCAGTGATCCGAAGGTCGTTGGTTCAACTCCGGGAACCGACAACATAAAAAATGTGAGTGGGAAAGGTGAAACCTGCTTCCACCTTCATTTGCCCCACCCTGGCCCTTGAGCAAGGCCCTAAACTTCCACCATCCGCCCCCCGGGCGCCCCAGATAGCAGCTCTCTGCTCTGTGGTAGCTCCGTGGTCTGTGGTTGTGTCAGAAAGGACATCAGGCATAAAAACAATTGCCAAGTCTTCATGCAAGTGAGTTCGCTGTAGCAATCTCTGAGGAATAGAGCAGCCGAAAGAAGAAGCAGATAGTCTACAGGCAAAAGTGGGCAATAAAGTGTGTCTGTTTGTCTGTTACCAAAACAATCTTTGGGCAATTTTTTATGAAACTTGCAAAAAGTAATCATTAGATGTGCATCTAAAACTTTTTAAAACTTTTCAATATGGCCATCAAAACTAATTAACCTACACAAAAATGGCTGCAACTTGCCGTATTTTACAGATACAGATCAGTCCTCGACTTACGTACGAGTTCCGTTCCTACGCATCGTTCGTAACCCGATTTTGCCGTAAGTCGGACACCACACGAGCCGCCACTTAGGAGCCAAGATGGTGTAGTGGCAGAGCTTGAGTGCACACCTAATTCTCAGAGAGTCAGAGTCAGAGTCAGAGTCAGAGAGTCTTTATTGTCATTTGCACCGCATGTGGTACATGAGATGAAAACGAGATTATGTACACGAGGTCCCAGTTACATCCAACAACAAATGAAAGAGAAAAACAGTAATAACATCGAGAACTAACTAAGAAAAACATCAACTAGTAATACACTAAGCCTAATATAGTGGGAATAAACAGCAGCACGAACATGAGTTTGTATGAGCAGATGGTCACAGATGGTCACAGATGAACACAGCAACAAGAAAACATATCAGCATCACCATGATGTGATATTTTGCAGTGTTTATTTTAATTTTATTTTTATTTATTCATGAGTCTAACAGCCTCAGGGTAGAAGCTGTTCCTCAGTCTAGTGGTTCTACACTTGATGCTCCTCAACCTCCGTCCTGAGGGGAGTGGGGCAAAGAGTGAGTGTGCTGGATGAGTGAGGTCTTTCATGATACAGGTGGCTCTTTTCCTGCATCTAGAGGTGTAAATGTCTGTGATGGTGGGGAGACTGACTCCAACAGACTTCTGTGCAGCCTTCACCACTCTCTGCAGAGCTTTTCTTTCTTCAACTGTGCAGCCTCCATGCCACACGTTGATGCTGGAGCACAGGATGCTCTCCACTGCACACCTGTAGAAGGAGGTGAGGACTGGGCTGCTCAGACCAGCTCGTCTCAGCCGTCTGAGGAAGTAGAGTCTCTGATGACCTTTCTTGATCAGGCTGGTGGTGTTGTTGCTCCAGCTGAGGTTATCATTCATGTGTACACCCAAGTATTTGTAGCTGGAGACCACTTCCACTGCAGACCCACCTATTTTCAGTGGGGCATGGGTGTGTTTGTTCCTTCTGAAGTCCACAATCATCTCCTTTGTCTTCTTCACATTCATGTGAAGATTATTCTCTTTGCACCAGCTCTCCAGATGTTCCACCTCCTGTCTGTAGCTGGACTCATCATTGTTTGTGATGCATCCCACCACCGCTGTATCATCTGCAAACTTAACAATATGACAGCCTGGAAGTGTGGCTGTACAATCATATGTGAGCAGAGTGAACAGAAGGGGGCTCAGCACACATCCCTGAGGAGAGCCAGTGCTGAGGGTTATGGTGGAGGAGGAGAAGTTGTGGATCTTCACGGACTGTGGTCTGTCTGTTAAGAAGTCTAGTATCCAGTTACAAATAGAGGGGCTTAGTCCAAGTGTAGATAGTTTGTCTATCAGAGTTTGGGGGATCATGGTGTTGAAGGCAGATGTGAAGTCCACAAAGAGCAGACGCACGTATGAGTCCTTCTGATCCAGGTGGGTGAGAGCAGTGTGGACCACGGAAGAAATGGCGTCCTCTGTTGATCGGTTCTCACGGTATGCGTATTGATGAGGGTCCTCATTGATGTTGACGGTTGCCTTGATGTGGGACATGACCAGTTTCTCAAAACATTTAGCGACTATCGGGGTGAGGGCCACCGGTCTATAGTCATTCAGACCAGTCACTGTGGAGCTCTTTGGGACTGGGATGATGGTCGCGGTCTTCAGGCAGGTGGGAACTGACTCCAGTGCAAGTGAGGTGGTGAAGATGTCAGCCAGCACCTCACAGAGCTGGTCCGCACATTCCTTCAGAACTTTCCCTGGGATGTTGTCTGGTCCGGTTGCTTTATGAGGATTAATCTTTCTGAGACTGCCTCTCACTTCTGCTGCGGACACCCTGAGATGCTCTTCATCTGGTGATGAGGTGAGTCTGGTGCTAGCTGGTCTGTTTGGATCATCAAAACGTGCATAAAACTTATTGAGGGCATCAGGCAGAGATGGGTCCCTGGGGCATTGTTTGTTTTTGCCTTTGTAGTCTGTTATGCATTTAATACCCTTCCACATGCTCCGTGGGTCTTGTGAGGTGAACTGTCCCTCGATCCTCTGTGCATACGTGGCCTTGGCCTTCTTAATGCCATCCTTCAGTTCATTCCTGCTCTTTCTCAGTTCCACTTTATCTCCTGACTTGAATGCAGTGTCTCTGGCTGCTAGCAAGGCGTGAACTTCTTTATTTAACCAGGGTTTCCGGTTCGGGTAGGATTTCACATATTTTTTTATGGATACATTTTCAGAGCATGTACTGATGTAACCCAGGACTGAGGAAGCGTACAATTCCATGTCCACTGAACTACCATCAGTGGCTGCTTCTCTGAAAACAGACCAGTTTGTCCTCTCAAAACAGTCTCTCAACATGGGGGAACTATCTTGAGGCCAGATTGTTATTTCTCTTTGTTCCGGCTTCCGGCGCCTGAGTGGAGGGAGTTCTCTTGGCGCCAGAATCAGAGAGTCGTGATCGGAAGATCCGAGCGCTGGGCGTGTCTTCGCCGTGTATGCCCCCTTTACATTTGTGAAGACTTGGTCGAGTGTTTTATCTCCTCTCGTGGCTGCGAAGACGTTCTTATTGAAGGCTGGGAGGGACACCTGGAGATCCACGTGATTGACGTCCCCGCAAACAATGAAAAGCCCCTCAGGATATTTACATTCCAGCGAGGTGAGTAAGTCGTGAATCTCTCTCTGGGCGTCAATAGCATTAGCATCGGGTGCTATGTAAATAACGCTGATTACGATCACTGAATAGTCACGTGGCATATAATGCGGCCTACATCTTATTGTGATCAACTCCACGGCAGCTGAACAAGCTCTTTTTATCACAGCACAGTTCGTGCACCAATCTTTGTGTACGTAAATACAAACACCACCACCTCGCGTTTTCCCCGTAGTCTCGAAGCACCGGTCTGTTCTGAAGAAGAGCCGGTCGTCCAGCTCGTAAACAGAGTCTGGAGTCTCCTCAGAAATCCACGTTTCCGTAAGACAAAGCACGGAACATCTTCTCATCTCCTCCGACGTGGTCACCCTCAAACGAAGTAGATCCATCTTGTTGTCGAGTGAGCGAACGTTAGACAGGAAAAGAGCCGGCATCGGGGGTTTACCGGTTTTAGCGTCTTTCCGCATTCTCGTCATAATTCCTGCACGACAACCCCGCTTCTTTTCCCGTGAGCATCGCTTTCTTTTCTTTCCCCTGGAGTGCATCTGCTTCCAGAAGGACGTTTTCAGCAGGTCCAATCTTCCGAGTTCTGATTTGAGTTCGTTGCTGATTTCAGCTGTGCCCTGTGGTAAATCCGCTCCAATTCTTAACAGATCAGTTCGGCTGTAATTCACCCGCAAAACACGCGCAGAGTCAGGTACAAAAACACTTTTAAAATTACTAAAAAAAATTCTCCAGCTCCCCGGGCGCTTTCTATGGCTGCTCACTGCACCACCTGGTGGTGGTTGGGTTAAATGCAGAGACGAATTTCGTCTGTGTATGGGAAACATACACAGATGACAGACAAAGACATTATTATTATTATTATACACGTACATGTACGGTACTGTACAGTTACCAAGCACTTCGCCTATCCTAACACAGTACCCTGCATAATTATCAAAAAACACATTTGGATAAATAAAAAATATTAATTTCTTACTTTGAGCTGGTCAAGCCTGTCTCCGTCTTTTAGCATGTTAGCTCTTGCACGTCCGAGCTCCACAGCTTCGTGCTGTTCCACGCGGTCCAAACTGTTTACAGGAAGGACTGTTAGCATGTTAACTCCATACATTTGGAGCCATCATGAAAGGAAAAAGAGTTAATAACTTACTGGGAGCCGTTTCTCCGCGGTTTCCATCTAAAAAGGCTGTGTCGCGTTAGCTGATGTTAGCCCCGCCATTAGCTGCACCCGTTAGCATGTTAGCTCGTTGCGCCTCCGGTGCAGCTCGCTGTCTGTTGCTTCACGCGGTCCACAGTATCGTTTTCCTTCGTCCATCCGTCCCTCCGCAAAACCGCCGTTCAGCTCCCAGCTCTGATCGGACACGGTCCGTACGAAGCCGGCTGGCCGGAGCTAACCGAAGCTAACCTCAAAATGGCGGACACTGCCGAAAACATAGCTCGGTGTCCAGGGTTAGCGATCGGTGGCTGCTGCTCCGGGCCTGGGACATCCACAGAGTTCACCGAGCGTTTCCAGCTCATTTATCCGTCTGAGGCAACCGCTTATCGGACACACAGTCCTCCAAAGCCAGCTGTCGAGGCTGGAGCTAACAGAAGGTAACCGCAAAATGGCGGACACGGCGGCATTTCCGGAAACTGCCGGAAACTGCGCAAATAGGCTTAAAATTTGTAATAATAATAATAATAATAACGATACTTTATTTATAAAGCCATTTAAAACAACCACAGCTGCAACAAAGTGCTGTACACATGAAATCAAGAACATTTAAACACATGAAAAAAAAAATTATTTCATATTTTTATTAATATGATGCGTTCGTTACTCCGAATTGCCGTAAGTCGAGGGCGCCGTAACTCGAGCACAACCTGTAATGAGCTAAAATCTGGTGTAGATGTAGCTGAGAGTCATTCATAATGCAGACTCTGAGCAAAATGCATGAGGCAGCACATAATGTTATTGTCAAGGTTAAACAAAATGGCTACAACTCCATCATTTTTCAATGCAAACTGATCTTAGTCTAAAACCAGCATTAAAGGCAGTGGGTGCAGGAATGTTAGGCTGTTAAAATGTATTTTTATTGCATGGATATTTTTTGTTTGAATCCATAAAATTAAGTGTATAATTAAGAGGTGTTTTTAAAGCTCATTAATAAGTCTTGGTATCTTGCCATCAAAAGCTTGTCACAGACATCTATTGAATGAAAAAGGCAGAACATGACTGTCTGTTTTCACAAAAAGGATGTTGACACAGAACTCAAAGACTGATTTAATCATTAAAAGAGCACTTCTTCAGCTGACAGCCCATCACTGGTCTCAGCATGTCCTCACCTGACTGACATGTACCAGATCAATCAATCACAAGGCATCGATGACATAAAAACCTAGTAAAATTAAACTGATAGATTCTGTCGTTTTTCCACTATCAGCCTTTCAAGCTTCTCTGATTTAAAAAAAAAACTTTAACTTCAACTGCTAATTTACTTAAAAGAAAGCATAAAATGTTTGGTTTTACCACAATAAAAAAGCATGCAGCTAATACAATACTTGTCAAGATGAACAGTATTACAGCACTAATGATAACAGTAAAGGGTCTTAGTACAAAAAAAAAATGCCTACGTGACTTCACATGTCAATTTTTTAAAACAAATTTCCTTACTTACTTAGATGTTGTTTTATTTTTATTTTTTTGCCAAAACCCACAATCATTACTTTACATTTTCATGCAGACACAGATTAAAGAACAGTTTTGGTTCATTTCAGCTGGAAAAACTTCAACATTTTTATCTATTGCCTCTTTGGGTCTGACAGAAATACATTCTGAAACACTGCATGTGTCAACTGCCGCCGCTCAAAATAAAACTGCACCCATTCATCCACCCTGGTTTTTTTTAACCTGCTTTTTTTATTTCTGACTCGCAAGAAGCTGGTGCCTCTCTAGGGGAGAGGCAGGAGACAAGCCCCATGTCCACCACGGGGACACAGAGACAAACAGATAACCACCCATTCATATTAACAACAAAGAATTTGATAGAAATAATTGAAGGGACTTAAAGGTTTCATCCCAACCAGTAAAACGTAACCCCCCTCTCATCGTGGACAGCTGACAGATTACATTTGAGCAGCAGATGTTCTGTTTTTACGTCATTTATTTGAACATGTCGTTCCACAGGGACTCTGCTGGATCCCAGTGGCCTTTACGATGACGACGTCAGCTCAGCTGAAAGTTTACAAAAGTGAGTCACGCACGCATCAAGTGACTTCTTCTGTTACTTGAGAGGGCACGTCTTTCCCTTTAATTAACTTGTTCTGCAATTAATGTAGTGATGAAATATGGTTGATTACTTATGATGACATTTTTGTTCACAGGTGTCACACCAAGTACCACACTTTTATTTTAATCTACTGTATACTCTAAATTGATGTATATTCATGTGTCACTGTCAGAGTGATGGAGAACGAGGATGGGAGGAAGGAGTACCTGGTGTTTCCTCCCAGTAAGAACCATTGCCCTGCCAGTGGTCAGAAGGGGAGGAAGATCCCACTGAAGGGAAACGGACGCCGGATCGACTACATCCTCTACAGCGACGAGAGCCTTCAGCAGGACTGGAAACTGGTAGGATTTGACTAAATATGGAAGCACAGATGTGTTTTCTTTTATTTATTTATTTATTTTCCTTATTAAAAAAGCAGTCTGTTGAGGTAAACATCTTGTCAGTAAAGACGTGATCAGTTCTGATAGATTTGCTTTTATTAAGACACTCGTCAAACCTTTATTTCCCGAGAGATGTTTTCTCCAGTCTAGACTCAGGAACAAAAACACAGCAACACAGACGGGAATCAAATGAATAAAAACAATAGAGTCTCAGGAGTCTTTGTCAGAGATTAGAAAATCAAATCACCTCATTTCCATCAGGATGTGGCCCTCTCATCCTGCCCCTTTCAGTCTGACTCATTGCCTTCCTCTCAGCCTGCTGTCTAGTGCTGCCACCTGGTGGCCAAAAACAGACACTTCAATTCAAACTCAGCAGCTTTCAGAAGTTTTCACTTATTCGTTTAAAAATCTATTTTCCTTCCAGAAAAAAATAATAATAATGAAATAATAATACATTTAATTACCGGGAGGTGTTTTCACATGTGTTTTCAGGTGTTTGGAAACTAACCAACATTCTGCAGTAAAGCAGCTTCATTCAGAACATTGGATTTAGATGTGTTTTCTGTAGCAGTAAAAGTATTTTGTCAGAAACATGTGGCCAAGGGTATTTGTTGGGAAGTACCTTACATGCCTTTGAAAAAAAAAAAACTCATTGGAGGCGATCAAGTCTCATCACTTCCTTTCTAAGGAAATAAATTCAGTGACATTTAATTGTTTGGAAATGGCCCAGCTGTTTAAAAATCACCATGTGCTCATAAATAACACCAATAGGTTTTCTGAGGTCAGCGTGAGACAAGTTGCAGTGCTTTTTAGCGCCTGATGTGTTTATTTTCGCAACTAAATCCAGTTACTTCAGTCTGATTTTGACATGTTCTTCACTGTGTAGAACCCAAGTGCGGGCAGACATGGGAGACTCAAAAGTAAAATAAATTATTTCTATTTATTAAGCAAAAACAAACACTAACGCGGGGCAGAAATGGAGACAGGTAAGATAGGAGCTGATAACAAGGAAGAAAACACTGGGGAGTGCAGGAAACACAAGAATCTAAAGAAATAACTGAACCAAAACAGATTCTCACCGATTTCTTGAAAAGCTCTGATAAAAACCACCACTTTAATTCTATATTGAAGCTCAGCTGGCTAAAGCTACTTACCTTTTACACACAATCTAAACCTGTTAAAATGTAAAAAAAAAAAAAAAAATTAAATCACAAGGTCTATTCATACCTGGCCCTCGCCTTCCTGCACAGCTCTGCTCAATTCTCATTTCCCTTCACTGCACAGTCTGGGATTTGTCCCATAGACAAGGATTTCTCCGGTAGATTTTTGTTCGGACCAATCAGAGAACAGAAGGGGCGGAGTTTTTGGCCCCTAACCCACGCCCCCACCTGTCCCAGCGCAGCCAGCTCGCAGCCGCATGTTCTCATTCAAAGCGATGCAGGAGTCCTGCATCGAGGACTGTTGTATAAATGACACAAATGTATTAATTTCCCCTTCTTAATCCCTTATCTGGAGTTTTCTTTTGTTTTTTTGGCCAAAAGTCAAGTGTTCGCTCCCTCCTCCTCCTCCTCCTTCTCCTCCTCTCCCTCCGCTGAACAAGGAAATGCCCCCACCTGTCCCAGCGCGCAGCCAGCTCGCAGCCGCATGTTCTCATTCAAAGCGATGCAGGACTGTTTTATATGTGACACAAATTTATTAATTTCCCCTTCTTAATCCCTTATCTGGAGTTTTCTTTTGTTTTTTTTCCCAAAAGTCAAGTAATCGCTCCCTCCTCCCTCCTCCTTCTCCTCCACCCTCCGTTGAGTGAAATGAACAAGGAGGAAATGGCTGAGGTTGTCACGAGAATTAAACTCGGGTTTTACGTTGCTGACCGAGTCCCATCAGATTTTCTGGTCTTTTGGTGAGCTGGACCAGCGATCCATGGTTTTATTTTATTTTATTAAAATGTTTTATTAACATACAGAATTTGCGCAGCGAGAGAAAAGCTGCAGGAGGCGGAGCAGTTGTCAGTCAAGTTCACCAGTGCACGGGGGGTGGCTCTGAGGGGAGGGAGCAGAATGCTTTCCCTGTTCAAAATATCCAATGGTTTTGTTCCTCAGCAGAGGCCAACACCTCCAGCAAGAATCGTTTTTCAATGGAAAAAGTCCAGACCCTTGTCTGAAGCGAAGTGAAGGACAGGGTCTGGTTTTAACCAGGCTATATTCATACAAGAAAATAAATCAAACCTTTAAAATGTGAAGCGTTCGCTGATTTGTCAAGTCATGAACAGCTGAATGGGAAGAATCTGCAAGAAACCAGCACAAAGATCCTCCTGCTTATCGGTTCCTACATTATCTGCTGCAGAGAAAACATTTATAATACACCAACTAGTCAAATGTTTTACTTTTATTTATGTGTGATAGTTTGAGTTTCAAACTGTGCATCATACCTCCAAGTTAGAGAGACAAAAATGAGTCAGTTCTCGCAATACTTTAGAAACATGGGCAGGTGTTAATATTATTTTAAATGTATTATATTTTCATTCATGTAATTAAAAACAAAACAGCCTGTAGTATAATGAAACAAATTGTTTAAGTGAATTTAAATTGACATTTTATAGAAATGTAAATCCCAGTGAGTAATTTCAGCTAAACCCTTCAGCATCACCTGGAAAATCAAAGTTCTGACACAAACTAAAATCTCCCTGCTAACACATTTATGTTCTTGTGCAACATTTATAAGTGAATATAAAAATAAACACCGAGGATGATGACGAGCCCAGCGGACATGAGAGAAAATATTTTTTAATGAAACAAGACAACATCAACCAGAAACTGTGATCAGCTGGTGAAACTGAAAGTTATGCACCATAACTCATGTTCCCTGAAGGAAGGGAACGAGGTGCAACATACTTGCTATGGGAATTGCGCCCCCGCGCGATTACCTGAAGGAATACAATCACGCCTTTTACGGCAGGGGGCGTCACCCCGCGTCAGAGGTACCGCCTTTCAGGTACTTAAGCGACTGACGCCCCTCCATCTTTCTCAGAAATTGCACTTCACCGAGCTTCCAGCATTGAAAAGGGCCAGCTATGTTGCACCTCGTTCCCTTCCTTCAGGGAACATGAGTTATGGTGCATAACTTTCAGTTCCCTTTCAGTTCGGTCTCTCGGTGCAACATACTTGCTATGGGAACGTAATTCATTCACGCCCTTGAAATGCTCAGCAAAATGCATGTGAGAACCTCCATCCTAAGGGACGGGCATCTCTTAGCTGCTTACTACAAGGAATGCAGAGAGCAGATGCCAAGAGGAAGGCCAAATGTGAGAGACATTCACATGATGTCTCACATGACCATTTATATATTAACACATATAGAAACAGCCCAAGCGTGCTCCAGTAGCGTGAGTACTCATCGACTCTTGTTTCCCTTTGAGCAGGAGGAGCGATGTTTTCCTCCTTTGTTGTTGTTGTTGTTGTTTTTTACGGCCCGACTGACAAGTGGAGCCCATCCTGATGTTGGAGATAGGTCAAGGAGAGGGGAAACCTTTCCATTATACGTCTCCCAGGCAAAAAACATAAACATCAAGGGAAACCCTTGTGAATGTTATTGCTGCTTGTGTCGGGACAAAGCAACCAAAGCCTAAAGGCTGAGTTAGACTTTCGCTTTGGTCCGCAGGCTGGAGCGCGCGCGCCGCGCATGCACTCAAGCCGTGCGGCAAAATGCGTTCATAGTTTCGCCTCTGTGTTTATGGTTGACGCACCGCGGCGCATGGCAAAGTGCTGTTCTTTTACGGACCAGCAGGAGGCAGTACCCTCTAAAACCTGTGCATATGTTGCAAGAAAGGTGTAGAAGAAGAAATCTACCGTAGAAGAAGAACTGTTTGAAATCACACAACAAAAACAAATAGCTTTCCGCTCGCGTGCTGAACTGTTGTCTTTATTTGCGGCTTTAATGCATGGAGTCAGCGGAGGAGAAAGCGATCACGTGACTTTTGGCGAAAAAACAAAAGAAAAGTCCGACTCCAGATCAGGAATGAAGGAGAATTTAATACATTTTGTGTCACAAAACATTCCTCCATGCGTCGCGACTCCGTCTCCACGACCACAGCGGCGCAAACAGCTGCAGGCTCCGGCGTGAAGAGGGTGAAGGCTGTCGGGTGGGGACCTGTCAATCAAATCGTAGCGCCCACCGCGCGCGCATAGGCTTGCGGAGTTTCAAAAATTCAGAGGTGCACGACACGCGCTAATCCCACGCGCGGGGCCAACGCGCAGGGGCGGGGACTGTGAAATTGCGTCACTTTTGGAGCGCGCACCCTCGCGCGCTGCGCGACGCGTCAAGTATGAATCTAGCTTTA
>JBBPBX010066054.1:0-19777 GCA_038048925.1 Garcialebias charrua | reverse complement strand
CAAACTTGTACACACAATCCTTGTTTTTGAAACTAGCTGAAGCTGTAAGATTTATTTTATAATTCCAACCTAGAAAAAGAATAGTTAAAAACACAATTAAAATTCCCAAATTAATATAATATTTGTCCATTATGACTATATATAAACTTTTGACTGCTACTGTAGATAGTTAATAAAAGTTGTTTCTTTTGTGTGTGTGTTTTGACAGTGTTTTAAAAACAATAAAGTGAACAGAGACGTTTGACAGTGGAACACACACAGTATTGTGACTTTAGGTAGTGATACCTGATATGTCCACTAGGTGTCACTTTAACTCTTTCAACTATGTGTCATGTCTGTCTATCATCCTAATGGTCTTCTCAATAGCTTTAAAATCAAGGAATAATATGGTATAAAAACCTAGCCTAAATACTTTTCTGAATAATTGTCATTGTGTAAATGAGTAACGAGCCACACAGAGCAGCTAAAATGTAGGTTTCAGCCACCCCAGCTCCCTCCTGCAGATATGAATAGACTCAGTTCTATGAAACGGGACCTTTCTCATAGAAAACATCAATTAAAGCAATTTGAAAGAGGCTATCTCTCTTCCAAGAGTGGCAATGAAATTGCACGTGATTTGAAGATCTAATGACATGATGTAATTGCTGTCTTTTTGGATGCCTGTCTGCCAAGCCTTTAAAGAGGCTGTAGCTCTTTTCCTGGAAAAAAGGTTTAGATTTCACAGTAAACACTAAAAGCAATGCGCTCTGTAAATTATAGGATACAAATATATGCATCTTCATAAATGTAACACTTTCTGTAAAACATCACATGAACCACTGGAGGAACCAATCCATCCATTTTCTTTTACCCACTTCTTCCTTTTCGGGTTGCGGAGGTCACTGGTGCCCATAACCAACAGTCACTGTGCAAGAGACAGGGAGCACCTGGACAGGTCTACAGTCCATCACAGGGACACGCAGAGACAAAACGAGACCTCTGAACCTTAGGTTGTCTCAACAAACACTCTGGATCATTTGTTTAAGTTACTTTCAATCTGAACAATGTCTGATTGTTTTTGTACATTCACTGTTCTAGAACTCTTATCGCTTACAGATGACTTGCCACATTTCATTTAAGCTGTTGATGAAGAAAAACATATTCACTTGTTCTGATTCATGCTCAGTAATCCAGGTAGAAAAATCCAACAAAGTTGTCAGGTCCTCTGGATTGATTCTTTTTTCTTTTTTATCCACACACCACCAGTTTGCTGGTGGCAGATTAAAGTATTTATTCACATGCTGGTTCATCCCAAAGATCCAGTCCTCCAGCACAAACAGGTAATATTGTGTATGCTCCAACTATGTTCAGTCAAGTACATCTGGATGGTTTCTTTTTTTGTGTGTGTGTGTGTGCTCAGACTGATGAATGAGGCAGATGGTGAGGGAAGATGCAGGACAGCCCCTTAGACCCAAATATGTAGTGATAGATTGCTGAGAATGCCTGGAAGAAGAACCTGTCAGAAAGATCTTCAACTCACATCTCCAGGAGAGCTTTAACCTCATCCCAGCTGAGGCGGGTGACATTGAATCCAAGTGGGTCATGTTCCATGCTTCAATTGTTGACATAGCTGCCTTGAGCTGTGGAGGCAAGGTTGTTGGTGTTTCTTGTGGTTGCCATCCTCAAACTTGGTGGGAGGCTGTAAAGCTGAAGGAGTCCTATCAGGCCTTGTTGGCTGGTGGGACTCTGGAGGCAGCTGAGGAGTACTGGAGGGGCAAGCAATCCGTCACCTTGGCTGTTACTGAGACAAAAGCTTGGATGTGCTTGGAGTTTGGTGAGACCCTGGATAACGACTCTCGGTCGTCTCTGAGGAGATTCTGGCAAATCATCAGACAGCTGAGGAGAGGAAAGCAGCACTTTACTAACACTATGTTCAATGAAGGTGGGCTGATGTTGACCTGAACCAGTGATGTCGTTGGGAGGAGGTAGGAATACTTCTCAGAGCTTTTCAATCCCATCGGCATGTCTTCCATTGAGGAAGCTGAATCAGGGGACTTTGGGGTTCGTCTGTCCATGACCATGTCTGAGGTCGCAGAGGTAGTTAAAAAGCTTTGAGGTGGCAGGGCTCCGGGGGTGGATGAGATTCATCCTGATTTCCTTAAGGCTCTGGATGTTGTGGGGCTGTCTTGGTTGACACACCTTTGCAACGTCATGTGGACATTAAGGGCAGTGCCACTGGATTGGCAGACTGGGGTGGTGGTTCCCCTCTTCAAAAAGGGGTGCGGGAGGGTGTGCTCCAATTAGGGGCATGACTCTCCTTCCCTGGTAAGGTTTATTCAGGGGTACCGGAGGAGAAGCGAGTCTGATCCTTGGTCGAACCTCAGATCCAGGAGAAACAATATTGGTTCCGTCCTGGCCGTGGAACACAAGATCAGCTCTTTACTCTCACTATGGTCCTTGAGGGGTCATGGGAGTTTGCCCATCCAGTCTACATGTGCTTTGTGGACTTGGAGAAGGCATTCGACTGAGATCTTCGAGGTACAATGTGGGGGGTGCTCCATGAGTATGGGATTGGGGGCCCGTTGCTATGGGCTGTTGGGTCCCTATACAATAGAAAAACTTAATTAAAAAAATACAAGGGCTTGATAATCATTTATCCTGTTAAAATGACTTTTATTTAAGAATAAAATCATATTTATTTGTGACTCTTTTTTGGTTTTCAATTAAGTTTCAAGAGTACAAAAAACATTGATCTAGGAAACTCACTAAATTAAACGTGTTTTGGCAATACAATGAAAATATATCTGCTAAGATTGTGTTGATTATTGGCAAATTCTACTTCATGACTAAATATCAGACAATTTTTGACAATTTCACCTGGTTGAAATAAATTAATATTTAAGCATTAACTTTTCTATAGGCTACACATAAAAATATGTGTTGCGTTTTTATGAAAGTTCATCAAATGAATGGAGCAGATCATGATGACTCGTTAAAATGTCTTGATCTTTTTTCATCTTTGGCGAAAATTGCTGGCGCTCCTGATACAGATGTACCCTGTTGGTTTAATGTATGGCATGCCATTGTAGCATTTAATTAAACACCCTTTTCCCAAACATTTTCTATGCATAAATAATAATCATCCTTGTCAAAATTAAATTCTTACAAGGGGACAAGATAGCTCTCCGCTCAGCCAGTTCCGTGCTCTCAAGGGGAGAATAAAGCAACAAAATGAATTCATGAACAGAATGAGTCCAGGCTTGGATGAATGAGAAGAACAGGCAAGAAGATCTCTCTCCGACAGGCTCAGCTGCTGTCAAAAAGACGGTTTTAAAGTCACAAATTTGTAAGTAATTTTTTCATTTTTTGCAAATTACAGTATAGTACTTTTTTCTAAAATGCTACTCATACACCAGTTTTGTCTACTGCTTTTCCTGAGCCTGAAGTATTACCAAGCTGCTGTAGCACAGTGAATTCAATGGGAGTCATGGCCCCTGCATAATCCATGGGAAGCGGCAAAATCAGCTCCCATTGATGCAGTTATGTGATGGAAATCACATCATTTTGTTCTCGAGTAGCTTCGCCAGCCCATTCTCAACACAAGGCCCGGGCCAAACTTTTTCTCACACGAGCATGCTTCGAGTATTGTGTGACTGGTCAGAATTTTGTGTTTGTCAAGGCAGAAATGCGCTTGGAAATTCAGATGCAGGACTTTTCAAACACACTAAATTATGCAAATGGCCAAAAACTCCTGGAGTTGTGCAGACAGTGTGGAGGAGTCGTTCTGCTGAAAAGTATGGCGCTCTCTTCAGGATGGATTTGTGGTTAAACGGCAGATGCAGGATGAGTGGAGATGATCGCGAGAAGAAAGCCTGAGGTGACATAATGTATGTATATGGCAGCAGAGGGGTTTCCCAGAAGCTCTATGCCTGTGTCTCGTGGATGATCAAAGGTGTGTGCGAAAACATACATCCCACAACCACGTGACTGTGCACCAACTGTTCGGCTTTTGATGGAGTATGCTTCGCACTTAAGTCGTTCTGACTCGTATCGTGTCCAGTTCTGCAGCCTGCATCAGTGCAAAAACTCTTTTTTGCACTGAATGTTTGTACTAAATGTAATTTTACATGTGAACAGCTAGTTCTGGATGTCAACAACAAACTGGTTGATCCACTATGAGAAGGTGCTATTTATAAGACTGAGTTTGTTGCAGCTCCTCAGACTGAAGAAATATTTTGGATAAAAAATTAAATGTTTCAACAAAGAAGAATCCACCCAGAGGACATGACCACGTTAGATTGCTGAAAGAAATGTATAGGCCTCCCTGGTAAGGTCTATTCAGGGGTTCTGGAGAGGAGGGTCCGTCGGATAGTCGAACCTCAGATTCAGGAGGAGCAGTGTGGTTTTCGTCCTGGTCGTGGAACACTAGACCAGCTCTACACCCTCAGCAGGGTCCTGGAGGGTGCGTGGGAGTTTGCCCAACCAGTTTACATGTGCTTTGTGGACTTGGAGAAGGCATTCGACCGCGTCCCTCGGGGGGTTCTGTGGGGGGTACTCCGGGAGTATGGGGTACCAGGCCCTTTGATATGGGCTGTTAGGTCCCTGTACGACCGGTGTCAGAGCATGGTCCGCATCGCTGGCAGTAAGTCAGGCTCGTTTCCGGTGAGAGTTGGACTCCGCCAAGGTTGCCCTTTGTCACCGATTCTGTTCATAACTTTTATGGACAGAATTTCTAGGCGCAGCCAAGGTGTTGAGAGGATCCGTTTTGGTGGCCTTAGAATCGCTTCTCTGTTTTTTGCAGATGATGTGGTCCTGGAGAGCTGGTGCAAAGAGAATAATCTTCACATGAATGTGAAGAAGACAAAGGAGATGATTGTGGACTTCAGAAGGAACAAACACACCCATGCCCCACTGAAAATAGGTGGGTCTGCAGTGGAAGTGGTCTCCAGCTACAAATACTTGGGTGTACACATGAATGATAACCTCAGCTGGAGCAACAACACCACCAGCCTGATCAAGAAAGGTCATCAGAGACTCTACTTCCTCAGACGGCTGAGACGAGCTGGTCTGAGCAGCCCAGTTCTCACCTCCTTCTACAGGTGTGCAGTGGAGAGCGTCCTGTGCTCCAGCATCAACGTGTGGCATGGAGGCTGCACAGTTGAAGAGAGGAAAGCTCTACAGAGAGTGGTGAAGGCTGCACAGAAGTCTGTTGGAGTCAGTCTCCCCACAATCACAGACATTTACACCTCCAGATGCAGGAAAAGAGCCACCTGCATCATGAAAGACCTCACTCATCCAGCACACTCACTCTTTGCCCCACTCCCCTCAGGACGGAGGTTGAGGAGCATCAAGTGTAGAACCACTAGACTGAGGAACAGCTTCTACCCTGAGGCTGTTAGACTCATGAATAAATAAAAATAAAATAAAAAATAAACACTGCAAAATATCACATCATACTGATGCTGATCTGTTTTCTTGTTGCTGTGTTCATCTGTGTTCATCTGTGACCATCTGCTCATACAAACTCATGTTCGTGCTGCTGTTTATTTCAACTATATTAGGCTTAGTGTATTACTAGTTGATGTTTTTCTTAGTTAGTTCTAGATGTTATTACTGTTTTTCTCTTTCATTTGTTGTTGGATGTAACTGGGACCCCGTGTACATAATCTCGTTTTCATCACATGTACCACATGCGGTGCAAATGACAATAAAGACTCTCTGACTCTGACTATTGGCTTCATCAGATCGTGATCTACAGCTTTCGCTGGAGCGGTTTGCAGCTGAGTGTGATGCGGCCGGGATGAGGATCAGTTCCTCCAAATCCGAGGCCATGGTCTTGAGCCGGAAAAGGGTAGCATGCCCTCTCCGGGTCGGGGAGGAGGTCCTGCCCCAAGTGGAGGAGTTTAAGTATCTCGGGGTCTTGTTCACGAATGAGGGAAAACTGGAGCGTGAGATCGATAGGCGGATAGGTGCAGCATCCGCAGTGAAGCGGGCGCTGTACCGGTCTGTCGTGGTGAAGAGAGAGCTGAGTCGAAAGGCAAAGCTCTCAATTTACCGATCGATCTACGTTCCCACCCTCATCTATGGTCATGAGCTTTGGGTTATGACCGAAAGAACGAGATCTCGGATACAAGCGGCTGAAATGAGTTTTCTCCGCAGGGTGTCTGGACTCTCCCTTAGAGATAGGGTGAGAAGCTCAGTCATCCGGGAGGGACTCGGAGTAGAGCCGCTGCTTCTCCACATCGAGAGGAGCCAGTTGAGGTGGCTCGGGCATCTGGTTAGGATGCCTCCTGGACGCCTCCCTGGTGAGGTGTTCCGGGCATGTCCCACCGGGAGGAGACCCAGAGGAAGACCCAGGACACGCTGGAGGGACTATGTTTCTCGGCTGGCCTGGGAACGCCTTGGGATTCCCCCAGAGGAGCTGCTCCAAGTGGCTGGGGAGAAGGAAGTCTGGGCCTCCCTACTTAGGCTGCTACCCCCACGACCCGACCCCGGATAAGCGGAAGAAAATGGACGGATGGATGGATGGATGGATAATTTAGGGATCAGTTAAAAAAGGGATCTCTTTGTGGGTGATTTTATTTCCCTAGAGGTTAATAAAATGAGAGAATTTGAAAAAGTTCTGATAATAAATAAATAAATAAGTTAGAAACATTTTTAGGTTTTGTCAGTAAAAAAAATGTGCTTATTGCACCAAATGTGTTTACTGACTGGTTGGTTAAGTGCCACAGCCCTGTAATGCCATGGCTGTGGCATTCCAGATGCTTGGACAACATCCTTTGTTCTTCCTTTGCTGAAGGGAGGTGACCCCACCTCACTGAACAATTATTGAATGATCTCTAAACTCTGCATTTTAGCCAAGGTTCTAGAAAACTGATAAAATCTCAAATCAAAAATTTTCTAGAATCATTTAAAACATCTTACCTCTCCATCAATCTGGTTTCAGGAAACAACACAGCAAACGACTGCTTCACTGAAGGTTCTTAATGACGTTGTTGAAGCATTGGATGCTAAGGATTATTGTGCTCCACTTTTCTTAGACCTGTCTAAAGCTTTTGACACTGTGGATCATAACATCTTGTGTCATAAGCTCTCAGAAATCGGTTTTGCAGATCACACTATTGGTTGGTTCTCTAACCATCTTTCAGATCGGAGGCAATGTGTTCAACATAATGGTACTTCTTCCAGTTATATGGCCAAGATGGCCGCGCTCAGACCAGCTGCAGCTTCATGGGCTCCCGGTTCATCCCTAGTTTTTAGTAATTTTAATAGTGTTTTTGTACCTGACTCTGCGCGTTTTTTGCGGGTGAATTATAGCCGAACTGAACTGTTAAGAATCGGAGCGGATTTACCACAGGGCACAGCTGAAATCAGCAACAAACTCAAATCAGAGCTCGGAAGATTGGAGCTGTTAAGAACATCTTTCTGGAAGCAGATGCGCTCCGGTTCACACTCCAGGGGAAAGAAAAGGAAGCGGTGCTCTCGAGGTCAGAAGCGGGGCTGCCGAGCAGGAATTATGACGAGACTGCGGGCAGACGCTAAAACCGGGAGACCCCCGATGCCGGCTCTTTTTCTGTCCAACGTCCGCTCGCTGGACAACAAAATGGATCTGCTTCGACTGAGAGTAACAACGTCGGAGGAGTTGAGGAGGTGCTCTGTGCTCTGCCTGACAGAAACGTGGATCTCTGAGGATACACCGGACTCTGTTTATGAGCTGGATAACAGACTCTTTTTCAGAACAGACCGGTGCACCGAGACTACGGGAAAAACACGAGGCGGCGGCGTTTGTATTTACGTGCACAAAGATTGGTGCTCGAACTGTGCTGTTATCAAAAGGCTTTGCTCAGCTGCTGTGGAGCTGATAACACTAAAGTGTCGTCCTCACTACATGCCCCGTGACTATTCAGTGATCCTAATTACTGTTATTTACATAGCCTCTGATGCTAATGCTAATGACGCCCAGGGAGAAATTCATGACTTACTCACCTCACTGCATTGTAAATATCCTAAGGGGCTCTTCATTGTTTGTGGTGACTTCAGTCACGTGGACCTACAAGTCTCCCTCCCAACCTTCAATCAGCACGTTTTCACAGCAACAAGAGGAAATAAAATGCTTGACCAAGTCTACACGAATGTAAAGGGGGCGTACACGGCGAAGCCACGCCCATTGCTCGGGGCTTCCGATCACTGCGCTTTGATCTTGGTCCCAAGACAGCTTCCCCTGCTGAGACGTTCCAAGCCGGAACAAAAGGAGATAAGAGTTTGGCTGCAAGGTAGCACCTCCATGCTGAGAGACTGTTTTGAGAATACAAACTGGTCTGTCTTCAGGGAGGCAGCTACGAATGGGAGCTCAGTGGATCTGGAACTTTATGCTTCCTCAGTCCTGGGTTACATCAGCACATGCTCTGAAAATGTATCCATAAAAAAATATGTTAAATGTTACCCCAACGAAAAACCCTGGTTAAATAAGGAAGTCCGCACCCTGCTAGCAGCCAGGGACACTGCATTCAAGTCCGGAGATACAGAGGAGCTGAGAAAGAGCAGGAAAGAACTGGTTGATGGCATTAAGAAGGCCAAGGCCACGTATGCACAGAGGATAGAGGGACAGTTCACCTCACAAGACCCACGGAGCATGTGGAAGGGTATTAAATGCATAACAGATTACAAAGGCAAGAGCAAACAATGCCCCAGGGACCCATCTCTGCCTGATGCCCTCAATAAGTTTTATGCACGTTTTGAAGATCCAAACAGACCAGCTAGCACCAGACTCACCTCATCACCAGATGAAGAGCATCTCAGAGTGACCGCAGCAGAAGTGAGAGGCAGTCTCAGAAGGATCAACCCTCATAAAGCAACCGGACCAGACAACATCCCAGGGAAAGTTCTGAAGGAATGTGCGGACCAGCTCTGTGAGGTGCTGGCTGACATCTTCACCACCTCACTTGCACTGGAGTCAGTTCCCACCTGCCTGAAGACCGCCACCATCATCCCAGTTCCAAAGAGCTCCACAGTGACTGGTCTGAATGACTATAGACCGGTGGCCCTCACCCCGATAGTCGCTAAATGTTTTGAGAAACTGGTCATGTCCCACATCAAGACAACCGTCAACATCAACGAGGACCCTCATCAATATGCATACCGCGAGAACCGATCAACAGAGGACGCCATCTCCTCTTTGGTCCACACTGCTCTCACTCACCTGGATCAGAAGGACTCATACGTGCGCATGCTCTTTGTGGACTTCACATCTGCCTTCAACACCATGATCCCCCAAACTCTGATAGACAAACTATCCACACTTGGACTAAGCCCCTCCATGTGTAACTGGGTACTAGACTTCTTAACAAACAGACCACAGTCCGTGAAGATCCACAACTTCTCCTCCTCCACCATAACCCTCAGCACTGGCTCTCCCCAAGGATGTGTGCTGAGCCCTCTTCTGTTCACTCTGCTCACATATGATTGTACAGCCACACATCCAGGCTGTCATATTGTTAAGTTTGCAGATGATACAGCGGTGGTGGGATGCATCACAAACAATGATGAGTCCAGCTACAGACAGGAGGTGGAACACCTGGAGAGCTGGTGCAAAGAGAATAATCTTCACATGAATGTGAAGAAGACAAAGGAGATGATTGTGGACTTCAGAAGGAACAAACACACCCATGCCCCACTGAACATAGGTGGATCTGCAGTGGAAGTGGTCTCCAGCTACAAATACTTGGGTGTACACTTGAATGATAACCTCAGCTGGAGCAACAACACCACCAGCCTGATCAAGAAAGGTCATCAGAGACTCTACTTCCTCAGACGGCTGAGACGAGCTGGTCTGAGCAGCCCAGTCCTCACCTCCTTCTACAGGTGTGCAGTGGAGAGCATCCTGTGCTCCAGCATCAATGTGTGGCATGGAGGCTGCACAGTTGCAGAGAGGAAAGCTCTACAGAGAGTGGTGAAGGCTGCACAGAAGTCTGTTGGAGTCAGTCTCCCCACCATCACAGACATTTACACCTCCAGATGCAGGAAAAGAGCCACCTGCATCATGAAAGACCTCACTCACCCAGCACACTCACTCTTTGCCCCACTCCCCTCAGGACGGAGGTTGAGGAGCATCAAATGTAGAACCACTAGACTGAGGAACAGCTTCTACCCTGAGGCTGTTAGACTCATGAATAAATAAATAATGAGAATAAACACTGCAAAATATCACATCATAATAATAATAATAATAATAAACTTTATTTGTATAGCACCTTCCTACAATGCCTTGCATTGACCAAGGTGCTTGACAGGATAAAAAGATGAATAAACTGGAATAATAAATCAGTGAAAATAGAATAGGAAACAACAGCAGTAAAAGAAGGCAATGGAAATAAAAAATGCTACATACTAAAATAACACAAGTAATAAAAGTTACCGGTACACACTGAAAGCTTTTTTGAACAAGTGGAAATAAAAAGGCAATGGAAATAAAAAATGCTACATATTAAAATACCAAAAGTAATAAAAGTTACACACTGAAAGCTTTTTTGAACAAGTGGGTCTTCAGTCTGGTTTTGAACAGAGTCAGATCAGAGGTGGCACGCAGCTCAAGGGGGAGACTGTTCCAGGCTTTTGGGCCGGCAACAGAAAATGACCGGTCTCCCCATTGTTTGTACCTTGAGCGAGGCACCTCCAGCAGGTGTTGACTGGCAGATCGTAAATCTCTGCCGGGCTGATGGGCTTTCAAAAGTTCTGAGATGTACAGAGGTGCAAGTCCATTCAGAGCTTTGAAAACAAACAGGAGCAGCTTGAACTGTATCCTGAACTGAACCGGGAGCCAGTGTAGAGAGGACAGGACAGGAGTGATGTGTTCATATTTTCGTGTGTTGGTCAAAAAGCGCGCGGCAGAGTTCTGTACAAGCTGTAAACGGGAGATGGAGGATTGATTAATACCAACATACAAAGCATTACAATAGTCAAGTCTGGAGGTCACAAAGGCATGGATGGCCTTCTCCAGATCACCACGGCTGAGAAATGACTTGACTTTGGAGAGCAGTCGGAGCTGAAAGAAGCTGGTCTTGACAACAGAACTGATCTGTTTATCAAACTTTAAGTTGGAGTCAAGCTGCACTCCAAGATTTCTGACCACCGGGTTGAAGTGGGGGAGGGGAAAACCAACACTGGGACTGGGAAGGATGTTGTTGGTGTCACCAGGAGCACTAAATAAAATGCATTCAGTTTTATCTGTGTTTAGGTGGAGGAAGTTTTGAGAGAGCCAGTGCTTAATGTCATTTAAGCAGTTGACAAGAGTGTTTGAACTGGGTGAGGGGTTGGGAGTGACTGGCAGATAGATTTGTAAATCGTCTGCATACATGTGAAAAGACAGGTTATGACGTGCAATGATTGATCCTAATGGCAGCATGTAAAGAGAGAAAAGGACTGGCCCTAGAATAGATCCCTGTGGTACGCCAGAGGTCAGAGGGGTTGATGAAGAGGAGGACAGATCGCCTATCATGACAGAAAAAGTTCTCCCAGACAGGTAAGATTTGAACCACTCAAGCACAGCTCCCTGGAGGCCAACCTGCTGAGACAAGCGGTTGATTAGTACCTGATGGTCGACGGTGTCAAAAGCTGCTGAGAGGTCTAACATCACCAGCAGAGCAGGGTTTTTTGCATCCAGAGACAGAAGAATGTCATTCTGTACTTTGAGCAGTGCAGATTCAGTGCTGTGACGAGCTCGAAAACCTGACTGAAATTTTTCAAACAGGTTGTTGAGTTCTAGAAAAGATTGAAGTTGAATAAAAACAATCTTTTCTAGGACCTTTGATAGAAATGACAGATGTGAAACTGGTCTGAAATTAGAGAGAGCTGTAGGATCTAGGCCTGGTTTTTTGAGAAGAGGCCTGACCACAGCATGTTTGAAAGCAGATGGCACAAAACCTGAAGATAGACAGCTGTTAATAAATGACAAAACACAAGGACCAATTACATCAAAGGACTGTTTGAACATTTTAGAGGGAATGATGTCCAGAGAACAGTTAGTTGGTTTCATCTGCTGAACCACCTTGGTGAGGTGAGGGAGTGAAACCAGGTCAAATTGGTCAAAAACAGCTGTGGTTATTGCAGACGCACAAGACTGGATGGTGTTGGATGAACTGACAATGTTCTGCCTGATAGAGTCTATTTTGTTGACAAAATAGCTC
Source organism: Garcialebias charrua (assembly GCA_038048925.1). Classification (NCBI taxonomy): domain Eukaryota; kingdom Metazoa; phylum Chordata; class Actinopteri; order Cyprinodontiformes; family Rivulidae; genus Garcialebias; species Garcialebias charrua. The sequence continues at coordinate 7,616 of JBBPBX010066054.1, read as the reverse complement.
TGAAAGTCATCGCAGGTAGACTGTGTGGCAGTTTTCAGAACATTGACAGATGGGTTGATGACAGACTGGAGTGTGCTGAAAAGCGTCCGCGGCCGGTTGGAGCTGGTGGAGATTAAATTGGAGAGGTACTGTGACTTGGCCTGTTTCACAGCATTATGATACTCACAGAGACAGTCTCTCAGTATTCCTTGAGATACATGAAGCCGGTCGCGCTTCCATTTTCGCTCTGCTTTTCTGCAACGTTGTCGAAGAGCTCGCGTCGTTTCGTTGAGCCATGGTGAAGGTTTGTTTTTTGAAGATGCCTGTTTGAGAGGACATGGATTGACATGGGGACATGGATCAGCATCATGCTGATGCTGATCTGTTTTCTTGTTGCTGTGTTCATCTGTGACCATCTGCTCATACAGACTCATGTTCGTGCTGCTGTTTATAATGATGTTTTTCCACTACATTAGGGCTTAGTGTATTACTAGTTGATGTTTCTCTTAGTTAATTCTAGATGTTATTACTGTTTTTCTCTTGCATTTGTTGTTGGATGTAACTGGGACCCCGTGTACATAATCTCGTTTTCATCACATGTACCACATGCGGTGCAAATGACAATAAAGACTCTCTGACTCTCTGACTCTCTGACTCTTATTTAACAGTCAGCAATGGCGTACCACAAGGCTCAGTCTTAGGACCAACCCTCTTTACAATCTACATAGATAATGTAGGTCAAAGCATCGCTGATACATCCTTACATTTCTATGCTACTGCCAAGCTAAAACAGTTGCTAAGGCTTTCCAGCTTTTGCCATCTGCTTTTGACATCATCCAGTCAGATGTGTTCCATCTCAAACTTGTCCTAAACACAGACCAAACCAAAGGGATGCTTTTTATAAGCAGGAAGTCAGTCCCAGCAGTTCTTCCTTTATCCTCAAATGGTGTCTCTATTGAGTTTGTTGAGTCCTACAAATATTTGGGTATCTTGGTAGATAACGTTTAAACTCCACGTGGAAAACCTGGTAAAGAAACTGAAAGCTACACTGGGCTTCTTTTTCAGAAACAGATCATGCCTAACACTGAATCCTAGGAAACACCTTTAAACTGTGACTTTCTTTCCCTCCATTGACTAAGGAGATATTATTTACATGAATGATCCTACAAGCAACCTGCAGATGTTAGATGCTGCCTATCTTGGTGCACTAAGATTCATAACTGACTGTGATTATCATACCCACCACTGCACCCTGTATTCACTTGTTAACTGGGCATCATTAACTTCACACAGACTCTTCCACTGGTACATTTTCATCTTTAAATCACTTCTTGGTCTGCTGCCTTCATACATCTCCACCTACATGTCACTGCGTGAGTGCAGCTACAGCATGCGCTCTCAGGACATTATACCTGCAGTGTTCCCTCTATGAGCACTGAACTAGGCAAAAGGGCTTCTCCTGCTTTGCTCCTGTTTCCTGGAATATCTGAAGCTCTCGACCTTGACCTCTCTAATGGGCTTCAAACATCTGTTAAGTTCATGGCATAAACCAATGCAGACATGTTCCTGTTTTGAGTTTTCTACATCACATTATAATCTAGCTGTTTATTTTATTTTATTTTTTTCACCACTTTTCCTTTTGGTTGCCATTTTGTTTTGATTTGTAAAAAAGAAAAGTATGCCTCTTGTGACTGTCTATTGTTGTTGTTACTCACTGTTGTCACTTTTGTTAAGAAACAGGTCTCTCTTGTAAATTAGTCCTCCAGGCTCATTTGGATTAACCTGTCTAAATCAAGGTTAAATGAACTTGGTTAGAGCATTCATTCAGACTCATTTACAAGAAAGACCTGTTTTATACAAAGAACACCGATCAGGTACAGACAACAATAGACAATCATATCAAATCATATAAAATGAAAAAGTAAATAAAACAAAACAAAAACAGCTACAAAGTACATTATAAAGTGATGTAAAATACTAAAAACAGGAACATGTCTGTGTTGGTTTTTGCCATGGTAAATGGTAAATGGAGCTTATTTATATAGCGCTTTCCAGCCCCCTGTGAGGAGCCCCAAAGCACTTTACAATACCAGCCATCCACCCATTCATACACCGGTAGTGGTAGCCTGCCTTGCAAGGCGCCATCCAGACCTACCGGGAGCAACTCGGGGTTAAGTGTCTTGCCCAGGCACATAACGACACATGGTGAGCGGACGTGGGATTCGAACCTCCAACCTTCCAATCGGGGGTCAACTGCCATTACCACTGTGCCACGGCCGCCCCTTGGTGGCACAAGCGTACCACAAAAGCATGAACTTGGTAGTTGTTTAAAATCCCTAAAGGCCTAGGCAGAGCTCTGCGTACGAACTGTACGCCGCTCTACGCGCGCGTTCTGTGCGCACGTTCACAGGCACAGCTCTGCATTCGTTCTCGCATTAAATACTCGTGTTTTCGCTCCAAATTCTTGTCGTAATTTGAGCCGCTGCTTGCAGAGCGTTTACCTACGGGACAAACTGAGGTCGCTGATTGGTCATTTGCTGACACGCCTACTGAATTGATTGACAGGTCGGGTGGGGAAAAAAGAAAAAGGCACGAGCTGTCAGGCTGCAGCCGCTGCGGTGTTCTAAAACTTTATATGTTAATAAAAAGTTCTAAAAAATAAAAACAGGGAGCGCTGGTCCTGCAGCCCACAGCCCACCAGGAAATGTTTAGAATCTCCCGCAGCCACGTAGGACTCTAGTTTAATTCGCTCGTGACATCATTAATTTCTCATAATTTCAGTCATGGAGCAACGGAAGAGGAAGCGATGCGATCACTTGACTTTTGGCAAAAAAACAAAAGAAAAGCCCAGATCAGGGATGAAGAAAGGGAATTTAATACATTTGTGTCTCATACAAAACAGTCCGGTGCCGGGCAGTTTATTGTGAGACAACGCGCCTCGCGTACGCGGTCGTAAAATTTGAGCTTTGCGCGTTTGTGCCCTGCGGGGGTACGCTTGTGCCTCTGCGTACGTATGGCGTACAGCGGCGTACTGCCTTACGCAGAGCTCTGCCGGGGCCTTTAGAGTAGTCAAAGTCAAGAGATTCAGCTCTTTTTGCAAGATATTCCAGGAAACAGGAGCAGAATAGGAGAAGGCCCTTTTGCCTTGTTCAGTCCACACTGAGGGGACACTGCAGGTAATCATGTCCTGAGAGCACACGTTGTAACTGAAAGTTATGCACCATAACTCATGTTCCCTGAAGGAAGGGAACGAGGTGCAACATACTTGCTATGGGAATTGTGCCCCGCGCGATTACCTGAAGGAATATACTCACGCCTTTACGGCTAGGGGCGTCACCGCCGCGCCAGAGGCCCCGCCCTCTGGGTACTTAAGCGGCTTGCGCCCCTCCATCTTTCTCCAAAATTGCACTTCACCGAGCTTTCAGCATTGAAAAGGGCCAGATATGTTGCACCTCGTTCCCTTCCTTCAGGGAACATGAGTTATGGTGCATAACTTTCAGTTCCCTTTCAGTCGGTCTCTCGGTGCAACATACTTGCTATGGGAACGTAATCCATTCACGCCCTTGAAATGCTCAGCAAAGTGCATGTGAGAACATCCGTCCTAAAAGACAGGCATCTCCCAGCTACCTTCTGCAGGGAATGCAGAAAGCACATGCTAAGAGGAAAAAATGCCAAATGTAAAAAACACCAACGTGATGTTTCCACTGGGCATATATATATATATATATAATATATACACCAACTAGAGACAGCTTAAGCGTGCTCCATCAGTGTGAATACTTATCATCTCCTTTTCCCATTGGAACATCCTGAGAAACAGGAGGAAAAATGGACCCACCACGTCACAAGAAATTGGGTGACAGATGTGGAGGTAGAAAACCCAAGCCAAGCACAGGGTAACCTCCCAGGTCCTTGTTAAATTTGTTCTTAATGTTGTTGTTGTTTGTTCTGGGAAAAAGCAACCAAAGCCTTAGGCTCTCAGCCAGATCCCTTCAAAGGCCAGGCTGAAAGTTGCATTAACTCTGGACATGGGTGTAGAAGCTGTCCACGTGCCTGAGTCAGTAGGTCCCTGTGAGAAGGCAATTGCCATGGTATCCCAGATAGCATTGAAATCAGCTCCGGGAACCACATTTTCTGTGGCCACCTGGGGGCTATGAGAATCAAGGAGAGAGCTCCCTGACGTACCCGTTCCAATGTCGCCCCGATCAGAGGGACAGGTGGAAAGGCATAGTAGAGCACCCCTGCAGGCCAATCATGTGCCAGAGCATCCATACCCAATGGAGCGTCTGCTTCCCTCAAGGAGAAATAAAGGTCACAGTGTGAGCTAGCCCTGCAGGCGAACAGGTCCACAGAGGCTTTCCCAAATCGTGACCAGACCTGTTCCACAATCCGTGGGTTCAGGCTCCATTCTGACGCCAAAAGAGGTCCTCTTGAGAGGGCGTCTGCCCCATAATTTAGTTCACCAGGGACATGAGTCGCCCTAAGTGACAAGATTCTTGGAGCACAACATGTGAGCATCCTCTGCGCCAGTCCTAGGAGGGCCTGGGACCTTGTCCCTCCTTCTCTGTTGATGAAGGACACTGTGGTCCTGTTATCTGATTTCACCAGGATGTGTTGTCCAGCAATAAGACCTTTGTTGAAGAAGTATTTTAATGACAGAAATATGACCAACAACTCCAGGAAGTTGATATGTAATCTTGCTTCCTGTTCATTCCAAAGGCCGTGGGCATTCTGATTTCTACAGATCGCCCCCCATCCTGTTTTTGAGGCGTCCGTCGTGATGACCACACAAGATGACACCCTTCCCAATGAGACCTCTTTCGTGAAAACGGACAAATCTCTCCAGGGTTCCAGGGCCTCCAGGCACTCTGGATCTATCCTAGCCTTCTCTGCCTGATTAGGCAGGTCGGGCTGTATTTGTTGGTTTAGCCATAGCTGCAAGGGCCGCATTTTCAGTAATGCGTGTGGCACACAGGGAATGGCTGCCGCCAAGAGGCCTAAGAGGCGTTGGCAGGTTTTCACAGGGACCCGTTGGTCCAGTTTAAATCTTTCCAGGCAACGGCGAATGGAGGAAACTTGTTCCTTCGAGAGCCATGCTCTGTACTGGACGGTGTTGATCTGTACTCACAAAAATACAGTAACCCGTGATGAAGTCAAATCGCATTTTTGTATGTTTATCACAAAACCAAGAGACTCCAGGTGAGACATCACCCTATAGGAGTGTGACTGGACCTGCTTTCTGCTTTCAGCCAGAATCAACAGGTCATCTAGGTAGTTCATGACCCTGAGTCTTTGATTCCTAAGAGGGTCAGGGTTGCATCCAGACATTTAGTAAATGTACGCGGAGCAGTCTTTAAACCAAAGGGTAAAGCTTTGAATTCATAAGCGTTTCCCTCGAAGGCAAAGCGGAGGAACTTCCTGTGTTTTCTCCATACGCCTATATGAAAATAGGCATCTTTTAAATCCAATGTACACACGTAGTCTCCAGGTCTTACAGACTGGAGGAGTTGCCGTAATGTATGTATCTTGAACTTAAATGTTTTAATCCTCTTGTTGAGATTCCTGAGATCCAAAATCGATCTCAGGGAATGATCCTTTTTGGGCACCAGGAAGTATTTACTGTAGTGGCCAAAGCGTAGCTTGCGTCCTGAGACCAAGCTAATTACTCCCTTTTTCAGCATTGTTGAGACTTCCTCCCTCAGTACGTGTGCACGTTTAGGGTTAATTTTAGATTGCAGTACCCCTGTGAAGCAGGGCGGTCTCTTTGAGAACTGCAACTTGAGCCCGTGACGTATCGTTGTCATGACCCAATCATTTGGTAGACACGCCTTCCAGGCCTGCGCATGCGCGCAGAGCCTGGAGGGCATGTTGAATTGCTGCTCGTCGTGTTTTAGCGCCAGAGGGGTGACCTTTGACCCCTCTTGCACTCTTTTGAGCAGGTTGGTCGGCCCGACAGAAAATATTGCGAGATCTGACCGTCTTTGGCAGAGCTCGTGTATCTTGTTGTGGTTCATAGTTTGACACATGGTTTGTTTATAAAAATGGGACTCGAGTCAAGAACCAGAGCAGTCTTTGCTTTGGTACTTTTATTTTTGTACATGTCTGAAACAGTGTTTGTTTTGTTTACACATGCAATATTCAAGTCATGTTTGGTGCGCGCACACATGCCACTCGCTCCTCATAGTTTTTTACAAGGGGAGACTGGGCTCAAGAGGTTAGGTTCCCGTACCACGTGGGCGGGCAAACCTGTAAAATTATCAGTTCGTCCTGCTTCATCAGGTTCGAGTCTGTTTTCCACATTGGGTCACTGAAGAGGTTCTTGGCCGGTACTGGAAGGTTTCACGCCACCGGCGGGTCTCTTCCGTGGTAGGCCACGCGTGTCTTCCTTTAGGGATGCAAAGCTTTTCCTCGACAACCCCTTGCGGAGTGTTTCCGGCTGTTTGCGTCTTTGTTCCAGCCTGGCCTGGATGCGTTCCAGGGCTCCCCCGAAGAGTCCCGTCGACTCGATAGGGTGCTGGAGAAAAGTGGACCTCTGGTTTTCTGGGAGGTCCGACAAAGTTAGCCAAAGATGGCGCTGGGCGACAACTATTTCCGCCATTGCCTTGCCTTGGGAAATGGCTATTGTCCCTATCATGCGGAGCACAAGGTCCAAGGCACGGCAGGCCTCCTACATGGCTTCCGTTGTGGCCTGCTCGTCTTTTGTTACCTGGATATGTTGGAGTTTTTCCGCCAGGTATGCCTGCACCATGGTTGATGCATTCATTGCGCGAGCTGCAAGGCCCTGAGCCTTGTAGCACTTCTCGCGTTGTTTCTCCGAAGCGAGGCAGGCCCTGCTAGGTAGCGTGGGTTTCGTCCCCGTAGATGTGGGGGCCAGGTGAGCCGCCAGAGTCTCCTCTATCGGGGGTGCGTTGGCGAGGTCTGCTGTCTCCATTCCCGCAATGTCAAGGAGTCAGGATAATGGCAGCATGATGGAAGCTCCGGGTTCCGCCCAGGAGCGTTTGAGCTCCATGAGGAAGTCCGGAAAAATGGGCATTTTCTGCGACGTCGGCTGTTTCGCGTCAGGGGTGTCAGAGTCAAATACACCAAGGGCCAAAAAATAAATAATTGCTACAAGCCAAGGGCCGGACTGGTTCAATGTTCATATTGAAATGATTTCACATAGCCTATTGAACCAAGACCTAACAGACTGTCTATTATTTAAGGATTAAATTAATAAAACAATATTTTCTTATGGATCTGTCAGTAATTTCAAGTGAAAACATTTTTTAACAGGCAAACAGCAAAAAATTAAATTGTTTAAAAAAAATATATGTTTCTTAATATCAAGATAAATGCATAAATAAAAGTGCATGCATTATAAACTGAAAATGCATTATTGTGCAGCTCTATGATCCTTCTGATCACCACTTTCAAATAGGAAAATAAGAAAATAAATCAAATCAGTTGTATTCTTTCTCATGGCTCTGTCCCCGAGTCCATTCAACTGAAAAGTAAATATAAATAAATAAAATAAAATACATAAATCTATGGCACACAGCCAAAACAATACTTCCTTCAAAGAAAAATCACGTCTTGTAGAAACAAATGTAAAAATTTAACTGAATTAAAAACTGAAAATTTGTTACAGCTCTGTGATG
>JBBPBX010066053.1:1887-19777 GCA_038048925.1 Garcialebias charrua | reverse complement strand
GAAGGCAACTGGCCGTGCTATCGAGAGACGTCTAAAATCATCTGGTCTCTCGGTACATAAGCAGGCGTACAAAGAACATCAGAAAGCGTACGCCTATTCTCTTAAAGAAGCACGCTCCAAATATTATTCCAACATCATCAACACCTGCCCTGGAAACTCTAAACAGCTCTTCTCCACAATAACTCGTCTGCTTAATCCCATTAAACAAACTCTTGAGGACTCTGCTCAAAAATGCGACCTGTTTCTTTCATCTTTTAAAACCAAAATTGACACTATCAGATCTCAGCTCCACAACCTCCCTGTTCTCAGTGTGCCATCTACCCGTCTGCATTCTGGGACCCTTAACAGCTTTGACGAAGTTGTTCAGAGTGAGGTGGAGGCCATCATCAAGAAAATGAAGCCTTCATCCTGCGCCCTGGATCCTTTCCCCTCGTCTCTCATAAAATCCAATCACTCTGCAATAGGCCCACTTATCACTCAAATAATAAATCAGTCTCTTCAATCTGGTCATGTTCCACTGCCTCTAAAAACTGCCATCATTAGGCCTCTTCTGAAAAAATCTAATTTGGATCCCGACATTTTTTCTAATTACCGCCCAATTTCACACCTCCCTTTTCTGTCTAAAGTGCTGGAAAAAGCAGTTGCTGCTCAGCTGCAGGATCACTTACAACAACACTCCCTGTATGAGAAGTTCCAGTCTGGATTCAGGGCAGCTCACAGTACTGAGACTGCACTGCTGAGAGTTACTAATGATGTCCTCTTGGCTGCTGACACTGGCTCTCCCTCCATCCTTGTCCTCCTTGACCTCACTGCAGCCTTCGACACTGTGGACCATAGTATCCTCCTCCACCGTCTTCATGTGGAGGTCGGTCTCTGTGACACCGTCCTGGACTGGTTTAAATCTTTCCTCTCCAATAGGCTGGAATGTGTTAGTCTTGGCAACGCCACGTCCCAGACAGTCTCTGTCTCCTGTGGTGTCCCTCAGGGGTCGGTTCTGGGGCCCCTGTTGTTTTCCCTTTACATGCTGCCTTTAGGTCAAATTATTAATCAGTTCAACATTTCTTTTCACTGTTATGCCGACGATACACAGCTTTACATCAGGACTGGAGCATCCTCATCTTCCACCTTGTCATCTCCATCTTCACTCACTGCCCTCTCTGCCTGCCTGGAGGCAATTAGGGCATGGATGAATCAGAACTTTCTTCAATTAAACTGCTCCAAGACCGAGGCCATACTGATTGGCACCCCTCACCAGGTACAGACATCTACTATAACAACACTTTCCTTTTCTGGACAAGACATCCCCCTCTCCACCTCTGTTACAAATCTTGGAATAAAAATGGACTCCAATCTTACATTTGAAAATCACATTAAGCTTCTGTTTAAAACTTGCTTCTTCCATCTTCGAAACATCTCTAGACTTCGCCCATCCCTAACTTTTTCCGATGCTGAGAAGCTCGTCCATGCTTTTGTCTCCTCCAGGCTCGACTACTGCAACTCCCTGTTTATTGGAATCCCTGGCAAAAACCTTCAGAAACTTCAATATATTCAAAACAGTGCTGCAAGGATCTTGTTGCGAGTTCGTAAATTTGAACATATTACGCCCATTCTTCATAACCTTCATTGGCTTCCTGTCGCCTACAGAATTCAGTACAAAACTGCTCTCATTACACATCAATGCTTACATGGAACTTCACCAGATTATCTGAAGGATATTCTTATTCCACACTCATCCACCCGGTCGCTGCGGTCACAGAACAGTAATCTCCTTCACATTCCGAGAACCAAATTAAGGACCATGGGAGACCGGGCTTTCAGTGTGGCTGCCCCCCGCCTGTGGAACTCTCTTCCTGACTGTCTGAGGGTCCCACAGTCTGTGGTTGACTTTAAGAGCGGCTTGAAGACCTTTCTTTTCAACCGAGCATACTCTGCCTCCTCATGATTCTACTTTTGATCTTAGTTGATACTGTTATTGATTTTACTTGTTCTATTACTTGTTTTATTGACATTTAATTTCTGTTGCACCGTGTAGCACTTTGAGATTTTCATTAATGAAAAGTGCGTTATAAATTGAATTCATTATTATTATTATTATTAATCAGTGCCAAACGAACAGAGTTCCTAACAGTTTTGCCAATATCCACGGTCAAGTAGATGGAGCCCTGAACGCAGCCCCGGGTGTGGGTCTCAACAAGCCGGCAGTGGGGGCAACAGAAGTCCGGGACAACCGACTGGAGCCAACTATAGCAATCCCTATTAGCCGGTTGTGAATGCTGTGGGAGTTAAAATCCTGAGTTTGACGAAGTCCGCTTCTTTCTCGTCGTCAACTCTTAAAAGTCCAACACCCACCATGTTTTCAAATTGCATCGCCATTAATATTTATTAGTTTATTAAAAAATACAGGAGCGTTTACTTATATTGTGGAGAAATAACTTAGCAGATTTTAGCATGCAACTCCGGGAAAATCTGCCCCTCTCCATATATGGGCATTCACATGGGCATTCACATCACCAAAGTGACGCCTTGGAGTTACAGGCGAGCGAAGAAAAGAAAAAGCGAAGCATTTTTAAATATTCCCTAAAGCTGCCTTTGTTGATTAATCCTGCTGTCGTTCACTCATGTCTATCATATTCTGAGCGAGCATCCACTTAGACATACTAGTTTAATTCGTTTGATCGCGACAAATTCATTCATTTCCGCATCGGCTTTTTATTCTCTCCCCCCGTGACCAGAAAGGCAGCCGCGCAGCTGAGCTCTGCGCGCGTGCTCCCCGCGTGCTCCCCCCGTGATCCCCGCAACAAGGCTGACGAGAGCAAATACATACTCGAGGGAGCAAATTACACCGGCACGAGGAACTTCAAAGGAACGAGGAACCAACGGAACGAGGAGCCAGAGACGCGCGCGGCTCGCTCCTCTGTGCAGAATGAATGAGAGTAGCAACGGTCAGCAGTGGGGTTATAAAATAAAATCAGAGCGCTGGTCCATATACACACAAATGCACCAGGAAATATGCAGGAAATATGCAGTTTTAACTCCCACTCTCTCATAAACCTCCATGGAAACTCACTCCTACCTTCTGCCTTCTGGGTGGAGATCGATGTAACAAAAGTCACATGACCCTTCGGGACTCTTCGGCCAGGTTTCCGGATTCATTCGGGAGTGTTTTTTTTTTTAACCCTCGCCTGGCCCAAATGCAAAAATGAAAATAGACATTACAGTAAATTGTCCAATATGGTGAATTGTTAGTGTCATGGTGAGTGTTGTCCTTTAAGGGTAGAGCAGCAAGAGAATGCCATTGACACCGAGGTAAGGTGTGGAAGCTAAGATTGCCAAAGTTGGTTGATTAATTCTGCATGAAGTGTCCATTTAAAAGTGCCTGGTGATCTTCGCTACTAGCTTTCACAAAGACTCAATAAGTGTCAAGCTCTCAGGGATGCAGTTGTGAACCAAAGACATTAGGAACCAAATTGAGTTTAACAATTTTATTTGCCTGCAGTCACGTTGGGGTGGGCCTCGTCGCCTGCAGTCACGTTGGGGTGGGCCTCGTCGCCTGCAGTCACGTTGGGGTGGGCCTCGTCGCCTGCAGTCACGTTGGGGTGGGCCTCGTCGCCTGCAGTCACGTTGGGGTGGGCCTCGTCGCCTGCAGTCACGTTGGGGTGGGCCTCGTCGCCTGCAGTCACGTTGGGGTGGGCCTCGTCGCCTGCAGTCACGTTGGGGTGGGCCTCGTCGCCTGCAGTCACGTTGGGGTGGGCCTCGTCGCCTGCAGTCACGTTGGGGTGGGCCTCGTCGCCTGCAGTCACGTTGGGGTGGGCCTCGTCGCCTGCAGTCACGTTGGGGTGGGCCTCGTCGCCTGCAGTCACGTTGGGGTGGGCCTCGTCGCCTGCAGTCACGTTGGGGTGGGCCTCGTCGCCTGCAGTCACGTTGGGGTGGGCCTCGTCGCCTGCAGTCACGTTGGGGTGGGCCTCGTCGCCTGCAGTCACGTTGGGGTGGGCCTCGTCGCCTGCAGTCACGTTGGGGTGGGCCTCGTCGCCTGCAGTCACGTTGGGGTGGGCCTCGTCGCCTGCAGTCACGTTGGGGTGGGCCTCGTCGCCTGCAGTCACGTTGGGGTGGGCCTCGTCGCCTGCAGTCACGTTGGGGTGGGCCTCGTCGCCTGCAGTCACGTTGGGGTGGGCCTCGTCGCCTGCAGTCACGTTGGGGTGGGCCTCGTCGCCTGCAGTCACGTTGGGGTGGGCCTCGTCGCCTGCAGTCACGTTGGGGTGGGCCTCGTCGCCTGCAGTCACGTTGGGGTGGGCCTCGTCGCCTGCAGTCACGTTGGGGTGGGCCTCGTCGCCTGCAGTCACGTTGGGGTGGGCCTCGTCGCCTGCAGTCACGTTGGGGTGGGCCTCGTCGCCTGCAGTCACGTTGGGGTGGGCCTCGTCGCCTGCAGTCACGTTGGGGTGGGCCTCGTCGCCTGCAGTCACGTTGGGGTGGGCCTCGTCGCCTGCAGTCACGTTGGGGTGGGCCTCGTCGCCTGCAGTCACGTTGGGGTGGGCCTCGTCGCCTGCAGTCACGTTGGGGTGGGCCTCGTCGCCTGCAGTCACGTTGGGGTGGGCCTCGTCGCCTGCAGTCACGTTGGGGTGGGCCTCGTCGCCTGCAGTCACGTTGGGGTGGGCCTCGTCGCCTGCAGTCACGTTGGGGTGGGCCTCGTCGCCTGCAGTCACGTTGGGGTGGGCCTCGTCGCCTGCAGTCACGTTGGGGTGGGCCTCGTCGCCTGCAGTCACGGTCAGTCCTTCCACTTCATTGGTTTCCAGTTGCACTTGAGTCAATATACGAGACCTTATAACCCAGCATAGATACATGCAAATCACAACTTCAAATTCAAGACAGCTTACCTTCATTAGCATATCGTTTCAATCTGGCATCCATTGACTGGGGCATTGCACCATTTATATTGGCAACTGGCAAGAGATCTGTGTGAACACAACAAAAAAAAGAGAAAATATTTCTCTACACTGAATGCATGCTAAAATTCCAACAATGTCTAAAAATAGTCTTTTCTAGTCTCAGTTCCAATTGTCGTTTAGAGAAATTGTCTTTTAGTGAAAATTTTTTTGAAAATTGAGCTTGGGTACCATTTAACTAGTCATGCATCTCTAGCACCTTGTTGCATTATCACAATCTCAAAATCCCTCATTGCATTATTAATCTCAAAATCCCTCATTGCTAGAATCTAATGGGCATTTGAAGTCCTTTAAGCAGCATTTCAAATACTTCAACTGTCAGAAAAATTCCAACTTGTATTTATATTTACCAATTAATCATTCACTGAACTGTTAATTGTCATCTGCACATTCCTACCATCCCTTGTGCACAATCAACTAATTCTTCAAAAGTTTATTTTTAATAACAAAACTAATTACCTTTAGTGAACCAGACAACCGCTGCACAAAAGCTCAGAATCCAAACACCCCTCATGGTTCCTGAGACTGAGTGAACCTGGAAGCAGTATCTGATGCTTAAAACCTCTACCAGAAGGTTCCACAGCTGTATCTAATCTGCTCCAATTGGCTCTGTCATCAGAAAAGTCAATTAGTGAAAGTGACAAGTGCAGTACATAGACTCTTGAATTACATCTCCGTCCGGTTGATGGCGGTAATACACCGAGTTTGTAAACTGCCAGAAAACACCATCGAAGAAGAAGAAGAAGACAAGTGCAGTATCATTAGGAAGTAAAGAAGGAAATTCTGTAGACATTACAGGACTGCTGGGAGTATAACAAATATCAAAGAAAAGGTTTTGGGTGGAAAATAAATAAATTAGCGGAAATTTGTGGAATAGGAAATAAAGAATTTGCAAAAATCAATCCAAATGGTATTATCTCACCCTGGCTAATACCAGAAAGTAAAGTGGACATGAAACTAATAGAACTGAAAAGAGAATGGAATGATAATGAAATAGGGGCGAAAACCAGCAAATATATAAGAGATTTATATTACAATCATTTAGAAATTTACACAGATGGATTAAAAAACACAAAGGGGTGGGTGGGAATAGGAGTCTACATTCCAGATTTTGAAGTTTGCATTACCAAAAGAATATAAAATCAACTGTCAGTGTTCACGGCAGAAATGGTGGCAATTTTTTTTAGTTTAGAATGGATAGAGGAAGTAAGACCATATAGGGTGGTGGTCTGCACAGACTCAAAGGCGGTAATAGAAAGTATCCAGTCTAAAGGAAATGAAAGGAAAGACCTTCTTTTAGAAATTCAGCATGCATTCTTCAGGTTACACAGAGGTGGAAATGTTGTAGTTTTGTTGGGTGCCAGCACACATGGGGGTGGAGAAGGGAACGAAAGAGCAGATAAACTCGCTAAAAAAGCATTAAGAGTAACAGTGAACATTCCATTAGGGAAAGGGGAGGTTAAATCAATTATTAAAGGAAAAGAAATAGAAAATGGCAAAAAAGATTGAATGAGGACAAGAAAGGAAGAAAATTATTCAAAATACAAAAATCATTTACAATAAATAACTAAAGAAAGAAGTAGAACAGAAGAGGTGATAATAATGAGAATGAGGGTAGGCCATACATTACTAAATGACACAATGTTCAAGATGGGGAAAAGGAATAACAGTAAATGCGAGGAATGTGGGGAAACAGAAAGTGTAGAACATGTATTGATTAAATGCATTAAATATACAAATGAAAGGGATTGAAAAGAATAGTCAAAGAGGCAGGGAGAGTTAGGAACTGGAGGAATTTTAGGAATAGGAGGAATTTTACGAACTGAAGGGGATAAAGATTAAATAAAGGATGTTAGAAAAGAGTTGTTCATTTATCTACATAACATTAATGTTAAAAGTAGAATATAGGAAAAGGAGGCCATGAGCTACACACTCTTGCTCAGTAGGTGGCGGTATGCACCTGAACGTTGTTTGCAATCCGCCAATAAAATAAAAGAAGAAGAAGAAGATTTGATTTTTAACAACATTTTATTTACACAATAATTTAACACAACAGTGTTAAAAATGTGATCAGGACAAGCTTAAAAATAAAATATTTACATGAGAAGCTTGTGTATTGTAGTTCTCCCTGATCAGAAATGGTGTATAAAACCTTCTTAAATCCCCACAGTTTCACAAAACTCTCCATGTGTCCAGTGTCTCTGTGGAAGCAGAACTCCAGCGCCAGTCTGGTCTTGATGCTGCTCTTCCACAGAGCCACGGCATCAAGTTGAGGTCCAGCCTGCAGTCTGTCTCTGCGAGACAAGTAAACAGCCATTTTTGCTTCGGCTACCAGAAAGTTTAAAGTTTGGGATTTAAACTTTGTGGCTTTTCTGTAACGTACTCCATTAATAAAAACAGATTTGGTGAATACTTTGTCAAAGAGGCTAAAGATCCTCGTCATTAGATTAAACAGAGCAATCAGTCGTACACAATCTGTAAAAACATGAAAAACACTCTCAGGCAAACTGCAAAAAGGACACTCGTTTAAAACCTCAGGATTGATCACAGACAAAAACGAGTTTGTTGCAATGGCGCCGTGAAGGATCCTTCATTGAAGATCTTCAATCCGTTTCTTTGTTGGAGGTTTGTAAAGCGTCCTCCACTGGGGCCTCTGATTTCCGAGTTTGTCGTCCCCCACCCTGACAACTCTGATGTGCAGAGTTCTCTTGTTCAGGATCTTAACATAAGTCTTATAAAGTACTTTTTGACCCGTTCTGCACAAGTCCATGTTTGGGTCTATATTGTTTAGTAGAGGACCACTGTCTTTTGCAAAGTTAGGATCTAGGTTAATGTCTGGGAATGGGTCTATTGGGTCAGGTGGGCGATTCCCCGTGAACCACAGTTGCAGAAGACACTTCTCTCCAGCTGTCATCCTCTCCTTCACCAGGTTCAGGAAGCGTTGCACCAGTCTGACAGACTGGAAACCAAGCAACGAAGCCACCTCTCCAACGTTGGAGAAAACTGGTCCGGAAGAAGAAGATGATGAGTGCAGTATGCAAAACTGAAGAACACGCACAAAAGAAGATATAGCAGTTATTAAATATAAAGATAATGCTGAAATATTAGCTGAAACATTCAGTAAGATTCATAGCACAAGTAACATTAGTGAGGATGGAAAGAAGTAAAGAAGTTTCCTTAAACAGAACAGATTTAAGTATTGTTTAAACTATATCATATAGGTATTTTCACACAAAAACATACCTAAATATCTGTTAAAATGTAAACTACAGGTGCTGGATTTGACAGATGTTCAAATTCCTAACAAATCTTAAGTGGCTGTAGCTGCTGGTGACAAAATGTGAATTAAATTAGTAAGGAAGTTTCCTAAATGTTTGTGAAGGTTTTCAAATGGCAAGAGTCATCATGGGCATAAAGACTGTAAATATAAGTGGACTTCAGAACCAAACTCAGAAGTCACATCTGGAACAGGACCCATCTTCTCTGTCAGCTGTTTCTAGGTTTTAAGTCCCGCCCCTTCAAACAAAACATGGGACATTGCCTATTTAGAAAAAAAATTAAAACACACATCAGAGTTTTTTTATTTTGTTTTGTTTTAGGTGTTGTTGTTGTCTGTTCAAATATTATTTTTTTCCTACATATTTAGCTGTAATAAGTGATTGGATGCTTGATAGAAAGCTCACAGGACACCATGATTGTGTGCAGGGAAGTAGGAGGGACTTAAAGCCCCACAGTGCTAGTGCTCAAATTCTGGTTCCAAAAATACTCAATGGCAGCTTCTGTAAAACGGATCATGCTGGCTTCACTATACAGATAGGAGAAAAAGAAACCAAACTGTGACTGAGTTAGTGATTTTCTCACAATTTTGTATCTCTGTCTAGTTGCCATCATGTGCAGTCCAGTGGGATACAAGCTTTTCCCTTTATATTTGTCTGTTCTCAGTATGATTTGCCAACTGAATGTGTGGAAGAAAAACAGCTGATTGATTGCCTCATGGACCAATCATGCTTAAATAACCCAAAAGGCTTGAAATAGAACCCGAACAAGAGGCTGTAACTGGGCACTTCTGTGGGATTTTCTTTTCTTTTGACTTTTATTTATATTATCTTACTAAAGGACACCAGAAACAAATTACTGTATATGCAGAATTATTCTGTATAGAGTTTTGAGGATTTATTTTATATTGTGTATTACTCCTTTCAGCCGACTTCTCTTTTAAAGCACAAAGAACACAGAGTGACAAGCTGTTTGATTATTTTCATCCCACAGAGGAAACTCCATTTCAGCCTGATCTGTACAAGGCCACAGATTCAGTTGAGACCAGAGCTAATCTTTATGAGCATCTTTATGAGACTGCACATGAGGTGAGACCTTTTATTTTTCTAATGTAGGAGTACTAATACCCATCGCCATGGTCAGTGACAGTGTAATATGTATTATTTGCACTCACCATGATCAATAACTCTCCTGTGGGAATGTTCTACAATGTCCTTCTGTTCATGTTTGTGATGTGTGATATTAATAGTCCCATGTACAGTAATCACTCCCACTGTGACCAGTCAGTGAGGAACAGAAAGAACTGCTTGTTTTGAAATCCTCAAGGGATGATTGATATGAAAGTGTTGATATCATTTGGTGATGTGTCTCAAGCAGAGTCCTTGACTCAGATCCACTCCTTCGTGCCTGCACCAGCAGACACTTGGATGATGGCTCAGACATGGAGGGGGAGGGGCTGAGGGCTGGACAGGAAGATTATTCTACATTTGTATAAAGACTGAAGGAGTATTTCAGATGAAAGATGAAACGTTTCTACAATACTGTATTTGTTTTTTGAACCCGTCCAGAGGACCAGACTTAACTTTTTTAGATTATTCTATAACTTGTCCGGTCCATGAAGTTAGAGCAGTTCAGGGTTTCACATGGATGAGAGCACTGATAACAGTGTAATCTTGTATTAGCATATTTTGTGAATGTTGGACTGTTCTCCAAAGCTTTGTAAATAAATCTGATGAACTACACCTTTCTCTGTTTGGGGAATCTCCTGTTTTTTCCACAACAGACATTTTTAAAATCTCATTCAGTTTCTTGGATTAATATAGATAAAGTAAATAAATTATACTTTTTGCTTGATAATATGGTATGTTTTACAAGCAACAAACTGTGCAAATCATTACATATTTATGTATACTATGTATTTATTTATACTGTATTAATGAATTACTGGACATAAGATAGGAACCTGGAAGTTGAAGCCAATGATTGGGAATTTTCTCATGAAACATTAAAAACCCACCTCACTTTTTTTCTGTGCTGACTTATTGAATTCACACAGTTTTTACTGCAGCTTTATGTTCAAGTATTCAATTTTCTAGCACTTTTAGTTGTAATGGGTTCTTTCATACTTATAGGAAAGATCACGTAACACCATGGTTGTGAGTGGGGGCTTAGAGGGGACTTAAAGACTAACATCACCAGCGTACAGAGTTTGGTTCCAAAAAATTAACATGGCAGCCCCAATAAACCAGGTCTTGTTAACTTCAGTACAACGTAATGAAAAAATGTCCTATCTCATTGCCACTTGGTCTATTTTAATATACAGTTTATTATGCAAATTGAAACACAAAATAAAATACAACGGGAAGTAGCTGCCAAACAGAGAAAACTTTTTAAAATATTTGTTGTAAATATTGCTCGATTTAACCCACATTCTGTGTCTAACACGGTACCTGTGGTTCTGGCTGTGGTTCTCAGAATTTAAATATACCTGTATTTTAGCATAACGTTGCCTATTCTTTCCTCGTTTTAGGACATTTTACTTTATCTTTTTTAATCATTGCCTTTTGATGGTGTTGGGTTTCTATGTCTTTCTATGTCAGTATGTATTAAATAGTAATATCACTGTTACTTGTTTTTTGAATGTGGATATGTGTAAAAGCCATTAAATTTAATAAACATTTGTTTGATGTAATTTCAGGTTAGAGAACATGCTGTGGGGGACAGTGAACATGGGAAGTGTGCCAAAGCCCTTTATGATTGCCAGGCTGGTGTGTATACACATAGAATAGTTTTAAAGGCATCTTGTGTTAGAAAAATAAAAAGCACGTCTGGTCTATCATTTTTTATGTCATGTGGACATAAAAAATAAAAAACAATTTCAGCTAAATTTGCACAATGAACACCACCAGATGCCAAAACTCTTGAAATATTAAATGTCAATGTTTATAAGTTAAAGATCTTGACATTCAATTATATGTTTATGTTTATGTTTATTAAATTTGTTCATTTTTTTACAAAAGAAGCAATACAAGACAATCTCATAATGATAGTGTACAAAAATGTAAAAAAATGAAAGGTAGCAGAAAGAAGAATAAATCTTATTATATCTGCTCCTTATCTCCAACAATCAGATTAAACAACAGTAGTCAAACCATGTAAACAATAATAATCTTCAACCAACTTTTTCCAACAATCAGGTTAAACAATAATATTCTTCAACCAACAGTACAAAATGACTAACTCTTTCTAATTTTCTAACTAATACTAATACAGTACAAAATGACTAACACTTTCTAATTTTCTAACTAATACAATACACATTACGTTATTTCACATATATTTTTTTAACACATTTGTTTTGATCATTTTTTTAAATGTAAACATTGACTTGGCATTTTTAACTACATTCTCCAAGCCATTCCATAATCTAATTCCCTGGATTGAGGTAGAACGTCCCTTCAAACTGGTTCTGAATTGTGGTTTTACAAACAACTCTGTTCCCTTAAGATTATAACAACTTTGTCTTTTAACAAAGTGCATTTGGATATTTAAAGGTAATGCATTATTTTGAGCTCTATACATAACTGATAAAATATTATAGTCTACCAAATCATGGAACTTCAATAATTTTAGTTGATAAAATAATGTACTTGATGGATGACGGTAATGCTTTCTAGTGATAATTCTTACAGCTCTTTTCTGTAATACAAAAATAGGCTTTGTGATTGTTTTACACGCTTTCCCCCAAACATCAATACAATAGATTAAGTGTGGAACAATGATTGTGTTATACAACAAATACAGAGCTTTATCATTCAATAGGTCTCTGACTTTGTACAGTACTGCTATCGATTTAGCTATTTTTATTCTTACAGAATTTATGTGTTGTTTCCATGTCAGTTTGTCATCAATGATAACACCCAAAAACTTCACCTCACTCACTCTACAAATCTCAACATCCTCAATTTTGAGTGGAACATCAACAGTTTTCTTTTTATTACCGAATATCATGTAATTAGTTTTCTCTAGATTTAATGATAATTTATTTATTTTAAACCAAGTTTGTATCTTGACAAATTCTGTCTTTATCAATTCTAACATTTGTTCTATATCTTCACCTGAACAGAAAAAAGTGGTATCATCAGCGAAAAGTACACATTTAAGGAGTCCTGACACATTTACCAAGTCATTCACATATAAAATAAAAAGCTTTGGTCCAAGTACAGAGCCTTGGGGAACTCCACATGTGATATTACAGAGGTCAGATCTTACATCATTTATTTGTACAAATTGTTTCCTATTTTTTAAGTAGCTAGATACCCACTGTAATGCTGGTCCTCTAATACCATATTTGTTCAGTTTTTCAAGGAGAATGGTGTGATCAATAGTATCGAATGCTTTTTTTAAATCAACAAAGATACTGATACAATGTTGTTTTTGATCGACAGCAGTAGTTATTTGTTCCATTAATTCCATGAGAGCCATTGATGTAGAGTATATATATATAAGTAAGTATATATTAATTTTAAGAGAAGTAATTTTAAGAGAAGTCTGAAAAAGTTGATCACTTTTAATAAAAAGAGAAGCACAATATTCTTGCTACAGTATGCCATTCATTCAATTCATTCAACCTTTATTTATACAGGTTAGTCTCATTGAGCCATGACGACTCATTTACAAGAGACCTGTTTTAGACAGACAAGAATAAACAACTAAATGCACGTCGGGGAGGAGGTCCTGCCCCAAGTGGAGGAGTTTAAGTATCTCGGGATCTTGTTCACGAATGAGGGAAAACTGGAGCGTGAGATCGATAGGCGGATAGGTGCAGCGTCCGCAGTGAAGCGGGCGCTGTACCGGTCTGTCGTGGTGAAGAGAGAGCTGAGTCAAAAGGCAAAGCTCTCAATTTACCGATCGATCTACGTTCCCACCCTCATCTATGGTCATGAGCTTTGGGTTATGACCGAAAGAACAAGATCTCGGATACAAGCGGCTGAAATGAGTTTTCTCCGCAGGGTGGCTGGACTCTCCCTTAGAGATAGGGTGAGAAGCTCAGTCATCCGGGAGGGACTCGGAGTAGAGCCGCTGCTTCTCCACATCGAGAGGAGCCAGTTGAGGTGGCTCGGGCATCTGGTTAGGATGCCTCCTGGACGCCTCCCTGGTGAGGTGTTCCGGGCATGTCCCACCGGGAGGAGACCCAGAGGAAGACCCAGGACGCGCTGGAGGGACTATGTTTCTCGGCTGGCCTGGGAACGCCTTGGGATTCCCCCGGAGGAGCTGCTCCAAGTGGCTGGGGAGAGGGAAGTCTGGGCCTCCCTACTTAGGCTGCTACCCTCGCGACCCGACCCCGGATAAGCGGAAGAAGATGGATGGATGGATGGATGCACGTCAAATAGCACAGATTTATTTTATGGGTTTATGAAATGTTTTGATATTATGGTATACCCGTATTGTTTTATTCAAAGCACTTTCTAGATTTTGCTTTAAAATAATATAACTTTGTTCAAATGTGCATCCTACTTGCTTTCACAGCGGATGAAACGGCGATCACTTTTGACCCCGGTGACATTATAACCCAGATAGAAATGCTTGATGAAGGCTGGTGGAGAGGTTATGGACCTGACAGACACTATGGCTTGTTCCCTGCCAGTTATGTCGAGCTTCTTTAATGTTAAAGGTTGTTTCCATGTAGCTGGATCATGGCTCCAAGATGCTAAAATAATTCAAAGATACATTTACATCAGCTCAAAAAAGGCGTTCAATTCAGGATCAACTGGACTTTATTTGTTGCAGAAAACGTTTCGACTTCTGTCCAGAAGTCTTTTTCAATTCTGAATGGAAGCTGTGAGAACGAGAAGTTTTATACAGGCTTACAAGTCACGCACCAACATATGAAATTGGAAACTGAAATAACACCACAAATTAACTAACATGCCCATTCTATTTAAATTGACAAAACGACACATCCCAGCTTAACAAAGGGGGGTTTGTAACACATACATGTAAATTGAAAGATCACACCTTAACAGTAGGAGGTTCCCTTGAGGTCTCTGTTAGAAGACACAAAACTGTATGTAAATTGACAAACAACACCTCCCAAACAACAACAGAGGCTACTCAGAGAACTTTGTTAGTCTAATTTACAGACAAGGTATCCCTGCTCCCATCCGGTGTAAAACGTTTCGGAATCAAATCCAAAACTGAGTTATAGGTCTTAGACAGTTGAAATCTTAGACCTCCTCCTCTGTTAAGAGAAGGTTTACATTTACATCAGCTGTTTTCTCATGAAGTTTCATTAAAATCACGTCAAATGAACAATAAATCATTTAAAGCTCCACTGACATGTTCTTTTAACTTTTCAAAAAATGGCACAACATATATAAATATTAAGATAGACCTCTGACCGTTTTTGCTAAAATAATGTTAAATGAATGAAAATTTCTCTCAAAATAGTTTAAAATTAGCGCCGTTTTTTTAGACCGTAAATCCGGATCTTCCGGTCACGTGTCAGCATTCCTGTTTGTGACGTCACGTCCGATACTGAACTCTGCTCAAACGACAAAAATATAGACGCATCCGTCGAATTTAGCCATTTAAAACTACATTATAGCGAAGCCAAATCGCTATAATGTAGTTTTAAATGGCTAAATTCGACGGATGCGTCTATATTTTTGTCGTTTGAGCAGAGTTCAGTATCGGACGTGACGTCACAAACAGGAATGCTGACACGTGACCGGAAGATCCGGATTTACGGTCTAAAAAAACGGCGCTAATTTTAAACTATTTTGAGAGAAATTTTCATTCATTTAACATTATTTTAGCAAAAACGGTCAGAGGTCTATCTTAATATTTATATATGTTGTGCCATTTTTTGAAAAGTTAAAAGAACATGTCAGTGGAGCTTTAAGGCTGCAATTTAAATCTTACTGTGATTCTTTTAAAACCATATTGTACATAATAATTGAAACATCAGATTTAGAAGTACATACTGATGTTACACTCACTGTTTCAAGTACATAAAACTGAAGTGTTGATGCTTTGTTGAGCCCCTTTTCCACTGCTTCTCTTCAGCCCGGTTCGGCTCGGTTCACCTTGACTCGGTTTGGTACACGCTGTGTTTCCATAGGCACTTTCAGTACCGGTTCCAGTAGGAGAGGTTCTAATTCCAGTGGGAGAGGTTCAAACTGACGTCTCACGTCTTACCAGCTGGTTGGGGTAAGACCATTGAAGCATGTTTCAGTGCAGGGTGAGAATTTATTTTGAAGTTTCTGGTAAATTAAAAAGAATACAGATTATTAAAATGATTGAATTAAACATTATATATACAGGTGGTCCCCGAGTTACGAACGAGTTCCGTTCCTACGCCCGTTAGCACCCAGTCACCCACTGGTGACTGGGTGCACCCGGGTGCATTTCCTCAACCCAGGTCGTCCGCCCCCCCTCCACTTTCACTTTCGTTTTTACGGAGGTGACACTACGTGCGGTCAGTGGAAAGATGGAAGAGAAGAAGAGTGAAGAGAAAGATTAAAAAGAGAGAGGCTCTGGAGACAGACAGCTAAATGTGCAAACATTGACACATTTTTCACTCAAACAGCTGCAGTTTGTTAATGAGAGATCAAACAGGTAAGACACACTGTTGAATTTTGCTGCAAAAAACCGTTCAAGTTAATTATCAAGTCAATGAATTTTGTGGTGTGTGGCATTGTGACATAACATACTGTTAAATAATTTAACTAATATTATATGAGTCTGGATGAAACTGGCCTGAATTGATCATAAGTCTTTGTAAAAAGGGGAGATTTGTGCAGTTATGACAATTTTTTAAACGTGATTTAGTGTCAGGAGTGATGAGGGGATTGTTCCTGTCAGTATGAAGGAACAGGTGAGCTGTTCTAACTGTGTGTGAACAAACAAGCATTAGTTCCAATATAAACACTTTCTAAACGACAGTAGTGACATTGTTATCATTAAAAGTAAGATAATAAATACATAAAGCAATGAAAGGGAATAGTATGAAAGTAATATGAAATAAGCCTGCATATTTTACCATTGAAAATATATTAATTGGTTAAGTCAAAATGTGTTTTCCATATCAAATGTGCTAAATCTTTACAGATAATTGTTCTGATGCAGGCTCAGTAAATGTAGTCCTCTGGACAGATTCTTCTTTGTATCAAAAAGACTTCTTCAGTCTGAGGAGCTGTGACAAACTCAGTCATCGTTCCTCCTTGATACAGAGGAAAGATGGTTTGAGAGAGGAGTAAAGGAGGCCATCTTTGTGAAAAGAAACTGTCCATCATTAAACAGAGGTGGAGGCCTCCATGTTCAACTGTCCACCTCTCACAATGCTGTTATTGCTAGTATTTTACTGTTCATATAAAATATTTGATAATGTTCTTATAGAAACAATTCTTGAGTAATGTTCATAATGTGTTAATGCTACATGTTTGTCTCAGGCTACTTCTTGTTCTGCCATTAACTCATTATTGAATAGTTTATATATGTAGGTAAAACTAGATGTTGAACAACCCATTAAAATACACCAGAATGCAGGAAATGGCATCTATTTTGTTCAAAATTTTCTGAGAAAGGACCCCCACTGGCAAACTAGCTGGGGGGTGGGGGCGCCATTGGGGTTGCTCGCACAGGGTGCCAAATAGGCAAGGACCGCCTCTGCATATTGAACTAGGAGGCATTGAGATCTCAGTGATACAGGATTCAGGCACCACGGTAAATCAGTGAATCTGCCCTACACCTGCTATAGCCACAACCGCAATTAGTCCCACCTGATACTAAAGTTTTTTCATAGGGCTGTTCGACCCCGTGTTGAGGTAATCTGACTACAAAAACAACCTTCAAGACACCTTTTACTCAAAACTGCCTCAACCGAGATCTTGTGCAGTGGAAAGGAAGACAGTCAAAAACACAGCCTGAGAAGTGATTCCAAATTCAAAACAATGATTTATTTTACCTTCACAGCGCTGGGAAGGGAGACGCTCTCACCTACATCCATCAAGAACACGTCTGAATTACAAAAATGTCTTTGCTTGTTTAAATACAGCGTTATCAGTTACATTGGAATTTCTTATCGTTGTCAAGGATAGGTTTTTGAGTTTCCCTGAAAGACCAAACACTGATAAAGTTTTAACAATTTTATTAAAAAACGGAAAGCAGGATCGGGTCCGTATCTTCACAGGAAACTGGAGCTCTGCACATGAGACAATAATGTTAGCCACAGGACTTGGAGAAGGAGATGTTTTTATGTTAAATAAAAACACTAACCTTCTTAGTGTGTTTTCGGTCCGGAGGGAACTCCTTTGTGACGTGGACAGATGGTGACGTAGTCCAGAGTGACTTACCTTGAGCCTTCGTGTGGGGCTTAACAGGAAAGGGGATTTCCTTGTTCCAGAACGTGGTCATACACGGGTAATCAGAGAGCCAAATCAAGTTAGGAGGAGCAGACTTATCTCTTGGTCGTGATGGGCAGTTGTGGGTCTGGATCCGTGAGACAGATGGCTGAACAAGTAAACTGACTGGTCACAGTGGGAGTGATTACAAGGGACCATTAATATCACACATCAAAAACATGAACAGAAGCAGGGGCGGATCTAGAAAAATATCTATGGGGTGGCAAGGATGTCTCAGTGGGTGGCAACACCCTCCTCCTCCACACACAC
>JBBPBX010066052.1:8555-19777 GCA_038048925.1 Garcialebias charrua | reverse complement strand
ATAACCCAATTTTTGACTGAGATCTGACTAATTCATTCATTCTGACATGGAAAATATTGAACACTAGCAGTTTCAGTCACTAGAGGGCACTCAAATAATATAACAAGCCAAGTGTCTCGTTAATAGGAAAAAGTGGCTCTTAAGCCCGAGATACACTCATGCGTCCTCAGGTACGCCACCATACGCGCGCATTTTGTGCGCATGTGTTTTGCTGATATGCTTCAGCATATGTCAGAAACTATCAGCTTTCAAACGCTCGCGTTCTCCTTGTTGTAATATGAGCAGCTGCACACGGAGGGGACTCAACTGAGCTCGCTGATTGGTTACTTGCTGACACGCCTACTGAAATGATTGACAGCCAGCTCATGTAGCGCCTTGAAGACCGCGGCGGTGTTCATGCGGTGTTTCTACTATATATGTTGTAAAAAGTTCTCTCAGAAATAAAAATAATAACAGGGAGTGCTTTTCCTGCAGCACACAGCCCACCAGGGATATTTAAAACATCGCCGCACCCAGGTAGGACCTGAATTCATTCATTTCAATCATCCAGTGAACGACGTGCCCTGAGGGGCTACGCGGGGCTACGCTTTTGCCACAGCGTACGTACGCTGCGTATAGGCGTATCGTGAGGACGCTTGAGTGTATCTCGGGCTTTAGTGAGACACTTGGCTTGCCATGGAGATCCACCTTCATCTTGCTCCAGAACTCCTGGAACGAACGTCAAGCAAGCTGCATTTTGCTGTGCCGCCCAGACGAAATGCAGCTCAATTGACCATTAAAGTGCATTTATTAAGGAAAAGTTAAACTGAAACACACCTTATTATAGAGCAAACAAAAAATTGTTTTTAGGTGGTTATCTTAGTAAACTTCAAAGAAATGTGCAGCAAATCATCCCTCTCTGTGCTCCAGCAACCACAAATTGGCTTTTAAAATGCAGGTGATTTGACCAATATAGTGTATTTATCAAGGGAAAGTTCAACTGAGACACACCTTTGCTATAATTTTGAGCAAACAAATAATTGCTTTTAGGTGTTAAACTTGTTAAATTCCTCCCATGCTCGCTCTCGCGGCCGCCATTTGGCAGCTAATCAATTTTTGGCACAACACTGGCCCACGTTTCCGGGTGGTCAGCAGTGATGCATAACAAACGCAACACATCAGCGATGACGCATAATAGATGCAACCGATACGGCAAAGCGACTTATTTATGGTTTTTCCAACTTTATTAGACCAATTTGGACTGATGCATCTTATACGGCAGTGTGACATCTTTGGCAGCAAGTACAGTAGGAAACATTTAAAGGGAATCTAAAAAAGCTAAGTCTGGTCCTCTGGACATTCAAAAAATAAAACAAAACAAAGCAAAAAAATGTAGAAACGTTTCGTCTTTTGTCCGAAAGACTTCCTCAGTCTGAGTTGCTGTATTCAGCTCAGTCTTATAAATATCACCCTCTCACAGTGTGCTTTGTTTTGTTTTGTTTTTTGAATGTCCAGAGGACCAGACTTAGCTTTTTTAAGATTTTTCTACCTGGATTATTGAGCATGCATCAGAGTGTTTAAAGGGAATATTTAAGGATGCTTGTTTTTGCATAAAAATTGCTTGTTTTGCATCAAAGCTGCATGTGCAAAAGACAGAAAACACGAGTAAATGCTAATAGGAAAAGGAGCTAATTACACTTTGACATAAAAAACAAACATCTGGATGTTCTATTTAAAATAGTTTACCATGGTAGTTCCTGGCTAAAGGAAATTTGTTATCTTAAAGGACAACACCCACCGTGACAGTAACAATTCACCATATTGGACAATTACTGTAGTAGAATATGATGTCTATTTTCATTTTTGCATTTGGGCCAGGCGAGGGTTAAAAAAAAACAAAACAAAAACAACGGAGTCCCGGAAGAATCCGGAAACCCTGCCGATGATTGCCGAAGGCCGAAATACGTAAAAAAAGGATCCAGTCAGAAGGCAGGGAGTGAGTTTGTGATGGAGGCTTATGAGTGATGCTGATTTCAGTGAAAGTTCCAGTGGCTTTTCTTTAGTTTTTTTGCCAAAAGTCCAGAGATCGCTTCCTCCTCGCTGTCTCCATGACTGAAATCAGGAAATGAATGAATTTGTGCGAGCGAATTACACTTGTGTTCAACGTGGCTGGCTGCGCAGGGTTCTGCGAGTTTCCTGGTGGGCTGCGGGACCGGCAGCACTCCCTGTTTTTTTTTTTTTGGTTGAACTTTTGAATAAGATATAACACTGCTGCGGCTGGGGCTGTGTTGAGCTGCCCGCTTGCCCTTTTGTTCTCTCCCCCAGGTTGGGTGAAAAAGAGGGGGGCGAGCTACGCGGCTTTGCACGACTTCGGCCGCAGCGGTGTTGTATCTTGTTGGAAGGAGAATGGGGAGGACAGGGAGCTGATGCAGCCCGCAGCCCACCGAGGGCTTTGCAGAGCTGCGTGGCTTTGCACGACTTCGACCGCAGCAGTGTTGTATCTTGTTGGAAGGTTCTGGAGAATGGGGAGGGCAGGGAGCTGATGCAGCCCGCAGCCCACCGGGGGCTTTGCGGAGCCGCGCGGCCACACACGAGTTTGGTTCGCTCCGACAAATTCATTCATGGATAGTTGGCACAGCTCTTCCTTCAGTCTCGTACGCGAGCGAGCGAATTAATAGTGTCCTACGTGGATGTGCGACCTCTAAATATTTCCTGGTGCAGTTGTGGGTACAGCTGGACCAGTGCTCTGTTTTTATTTATTTTTTAGAACTTTTTAATAAGATATAACACCGCTGCAATAATGAAGCTACGTTGATGCATGCTTGTTATAACTCTGCATGCTCAAGGCAGAAACTTCAGTGACCTCAATGCCCATATATGGAGAGGGGCAGATTTTCCCGGAGCTGCTGCGAAAAACTGCTAAAAAACATGAAATAACACATTTAGCGTTATTTCTCTACAATATAAATGAATACCCCTGTTTCATTATTTAATTAACTACTAAATATTAATGGCGATGCAATTTGAAAACATGGTGGGTCATGTCCTTTAAGTTCACTAGACATCTTAACAAAACAAGTGCGTTAACTCATGATGTCTCTGAATGCTTCTTCTTTAAATTTGTAATTAGATCAAATCCAACTGCTGGTAATCCTTAAAACTATTGCAAAAAAGGCAGCAGACAATGGGCAAATTTGAATTGTACATTTGCGTTTGTAGTTATCCCAAAGTATGAATAATTTCAAACAAGCTTGTAGGAAACCAAAACAATATTTACTGTAAATTCTAAGAAAATTAAGAAATATCTATGTTTAAATATAATATGTGATGGTGGTATCTGGGCTGCTTCAAAATTAACCTTTCTTACACACACCTGTAACAAACAGGAAGTTGGCCTGTTGCCTATTTTTCAAGATATCCAGCTCAAATGGTTTACATATAGTGGTGGCCATCTTGGGCTTTGACCTGGCAACCCAATTTTCAAAGGAAACCTTTCTTATGCATAGATGCAGCCACCCACTTCATTTATTTTTTAAGATATGTTCACAACATGCATGAAAGGACAGATGGGTGGATGGTATTTCCAATCCCTCCCCTTTCACTCTGCAACGTGACAAAAAGACACTATACACCCTGTCTAAAGCATTTATTCTATTTCCACAAATTAAAACATATCCAGTATGATTCAAAGTTAAAATACGTGGACAGTTAGATAGTTGTGCATTATCAAGACACATAATGTATTTTTGTTTTGCAGAGTGAACTTTGCTGTTTCAGTCAATACATGTGCTTGTGTCAAGTGTACTAAGGTTAGATCTAGAGGTTTAAATTAAATTAATGCAGCATTATCTCATCTACCAGGCATGTTAAATGAAAAGAAATGGTTTGCACTGAGGCACCACATCAGTGAAAGCTGTAGGGGCAATTCGACAACAGCACGTCCATACAGATGCAGACATGTGTGTCTAACAATTGACTGGCTTGAGAAGAAAAAGCAGCTCTGTCAGGGTTCGTAGCATCATCCAGTCAACGCTCCGGACAACAAACGGCGAGTAAGAATGGAGGTCACAAAAACAAAATAAAGACTGGTAAAATGGCTTTTCAGATTTAAAGGAGAAATGTAATCAAATCTGAAAAAATCTATATAACAAGAATTTCATATAGTAAACAACACACATAAACATACTTAGTATGCTTTTTTCAAGTCAGTAGCTTAAAGAAATAGTTTTTTACATTTTTCCTGCTACATGCCGAAGTACAGTGATTTCTGTAGTAATTTTCTGGACGCACTTTTATGACACAATTAAGACCTCCTTTGCTATCTTACAATAACACTGAAGCTATAAACCCATCATTACTGTCCTCTTGTCTGTCATTTAAAATGGAAGCAGAAGACTTTTTTGAATCTGAAGGATATCACTTTAGTTTGTCAAAAACAGTTTGGTGATTTAGTGCATTAATGGGCATTTCTATCCTGGAAATACGAATAGCCGTGCGTTAGCCGCCGCATGCTAACGTTAGCATGCTAGCGCCGTATGCTAACGTGGAAGTGGGGGTGTTGAAAATGTCCTGAAACAGTTACCAATGTCTTGTTAAGCTCTGTCTTCCCCAGAACATAGTAGGATCTAAAATGATTTTTAAAGATGAAGGAGCAAGTTGAAACATGCTGTCTCCCTCCTTGCTAGCAGGCTCCATTGGGAGCTGCCTGGCTAACTAACTACGGTGGCCCTACACGGCCAAAATTCTACAGCGGCCGAATGCACAGGAGCGGTAAAAATACAATATAAAATTTTAAAAAAGTTTTAAAATCGATTTTGGGGCTTTTAGAATAGATTCTGAATCGCCAGGACTAAGAATCTTGATTCTTTAAAAAATAGATTTTTTTTGCTGCATCCATAATTGCTACACACTGAAACCTTTTTGTCCACAACTAGATACACACACTAATATTACTGTATGAGGGACGACTCGTTGCACTGCCTACGTCATATTCAGGGGACGGAGAGCAGGCAGGAGGAGGGGGGTCAAAAACACCAGATGAGAATTTTTTCACTTTGCAAAGTCTAAATTTGAGTTAGGATGACATTTTTGACTTGTGAAAATTTCTCAACAAGCTTATTTTATGCTTTTCATTAGACTACTATTAGCTTAAAAACACTTTTCATTTCTCCTTTAAATACAGTATGGGAAATTAAATAACACACTTAATGTATTTGCAATTTAAATAGTTAAACTGTGTTTATTTGGTTCGTACTGTAAAACCATTCATTCAACACAAGAAAGTTAATTCTCAATTCTCAATCATTCATTCAACCTTTATTTATACAGGTTAGTCCCATTGAGCCCCGAGGACTCATTTACAAGAAAGACCTGTTTTAAACAAAGAGTGATGACAACAGTAGACAACAAACACAACAGTAGAGAATATCATAAAAGAAAGCATACAAAATCAGATGAACAAATGAAAGAAAATTGAATTAAAAAACAGTCTCTGCTTATGTTAGTTAACTACTTTCCTGGATGTTAAAAGCACTGAAATGGTGGCAGTGTAATAACAAGTTGAATGCTTTTCTCTTTTAAAATCATGAAGTGCTTTCAGTGAAATGTGTGAAGTGCAATCAGTAGAAGAGCAGCTCATGGATTTTCCCTTGCTTTGTTTTAGAACTATCCCCATCAGTTGTCAAGGAAGACTGACTGCATGAAGATGGGAAAAGCATTTTGAACATCACAGAATGAGGTTAAAAGCAAAGCTGCAAGCAAAAATCTCCACAATGTACAAAATGCAGATTACAGTATACTATAGTGACAGAGGTTACACATTACCATACCATACCATACCATTTTATTTATAAAGCACTTTAAACAGGAACAAGTCCACACAAAGTGCTGATAATAATAATACTGCATTACAGTATTATTGCTTTATTAATGTAACACCATCACAGAGCTGGAGAGAGAGGTGGCATCATTTCAGTAGCTTTTTGTTTTAAATTTCAATATATTGACTTTGTTTATTGTGGTGGTGGGCCCTGCAACTGTCTTTTACGTTCTTCCTGTTTTATGTAAATTATGCTGTAACATTCATAAGCATTCTAATGAATCACACTGATTACACTGGCATGCAGATTATTTACCATGCAAATGAACACAACTGATAGTCATCAGTGGCGGCTGGTGGAGTTTTCTCCGGGGGGCGGGGGGGCGGTCCCTCCTCCCTGCTCCTACCCCTCCCCTACCCCCACGACCAGTCCAACACATGAGGGCGGGAGTCAACAGAATCACAACAACTCAACAGAACACAGTACAACTCAACAAATACACAGAAACACTTGGACCCAAAGCAGAACCAAACACAGGGTCGTTACACTACCCCCCACCCCCCCACTACAGAGTCCCTCGCCCACGAGGGGACAAACAAAGTCATCAAACCGTCTTGGAGCCCTCCTCGTCCGCTGCGGGCGAGCTCCCAGCGGCGCTACAAGCTCTGCGGCCGGAGCATCATTCGATGTTGGTGATAAGGCTTCTGGGGAGGTTGGCTCCTACAAGGGTTGTACACCCAGACCAGCTCCCCTGGAGTGAAGTGTCGGCCCTTAGCCCTTACATCATAGTTCTGTTTCTGGCGCATGCCTGCATGCTCCTGTTGCCTCCGGGCAAATGCATGGGCCGTCTCTAACCTGTCCTGAAGTTTCCGGGCATACTCGGGACCCGCTGGAACATCAGGTGCATTCAGCGGGCATCCGAAGGATAGTTCGGCTGGTGTGCGCAGCTCCCTCCCCAACATGAGGAGCGATGGGGTGCATGCCGTGGAGTCCTGTACATCTGAGCGGCATGCCATTAGCACCAGTGGCAGGTGCTCGTCCCAGTCCCGCTGATGCTCTGCTGTGAGGATGGCCAGTTGCTGTCCCAGGGTGCGGTGGAGCCTTTCCACTAGGCCGTCGCTCTGGGGATGTAATGGTGTTGTTCTTGTTTTGTGGATGCCAAGGCGGCTGCACATGACAGAAAACACCCGTGACTCAAAATTTCTCCCCTGGTCACTATGAATACTGTCTGGTACCCCAAACCTACTAATCAGGCCCCCAACCAAAGCATCTGCCACGGTCTCTGCTTCCTGATCGGGGATGGCGTATGCCTCCGGCCATTTTGTAAAATAGTCTATAGCCGGTAGGACATAACAGTTTCCCCTGCCTGAGCGTGGTAGATGGCCCATGATGTCCACGGCCACTCGCTCCATCGGGGCTCCTACAACAAACTGTTGCAAGTGAGCGTGAGACTGACCTGTCGGCCCCTTCCGTGCCATACAGAGGTCACAGCGGCGGCAGAAATCCTCCACATCTCTCCTACACTGGCCCCAGTAAAACCTCTTCCAGAGACGACTGAGAGTTTTTGTGACGCCAAAATGTCCAGACCAAGATGCTCCATGCACGCCCTGCAGGACTACGTCTTTCAGGCCTTTTGGGACTACAATCTGCCACCGCTCCTCACCTGTGGAGGGGTCCTTCCATGACCTCTGCAGTACTCCATCTTCCAGTCGTAGAGCCTCAAACTTGGACCGCAACCCTTTAATTACCAGCGAGAGTCCAGCAACCTCCTCCCACGGCAGCTTCAGTTGTCTCTCCACCCACTGCAACATAGGTTGGATGTCAGGGTCTTGTTCCTGATGGTGCCTCCAGCTGTCTGTGCCAACCACCTGCAGCTCTCTGCAGATCGCCAAGTCACTCTGACCTGATCCTCGACGGTTCCGATGCAGCTGTTCCTCCTCCAACCTCTCCCTCCGGTCACAGTAACTGCACCCCTCTGCAGCGCAAGGCCGGCGGGAGAGGGCATCGGCATTGGCGTGCTTGGCTCCGGCCCGATGAATGACAGAGAAGTTGTAGGATTGCAGCTCCTCCAGCCACCGGGCCACCTGACCCTCAGGTTCTTTAAAAGACATCAGCCACTGGAGGGCCGAGTGATCAGTCCTGATCGTGAATGACAAGCCACACAGGTAGTACTTAAAATGGCGTAGAGAAAGTACCACCGCCAGCAGCTCCCGCCTTGTCACACAGTAGCGCCTCTCAGCTTTGTTAAAGGCCCTGCTGAAATACCCCACCACTCTCTCACCC
Source organism: Garcialebias charrua (assembly GCA_038048925.1). NCBI lineage: Eukaryota > Metazoa > Chordata > Actinopteri > Cyprinodontiformes > Rivulidae > Garcialebias > Garcialebias charrua. Next base: position 11,696 of record JBBPBX010066052.1, on the reverse strand, counting down.
TCCTTCCCCAGCTGGGACAGGACCCCCCCAACCCCCACGCCACTTGCATCCGTGTCGAGGATGAAGGGGAGGGAAGGGTCTGCAGGAGCGAGGACTGGGGACTCAGTCAGAGCTTGCCGCAGGCGGTCAAACGCTCCCTGGCACTGTTCAGTCCACACATAGTCTCTGTTCTTCTGGAGTAGTTGGAAAAGGGGGGCTGCTATACTTGCGAACCCCCGCACAAACCTCCTGTAATAAGAAGCCAGTCCCAGGAAGCTTTTAAGATCTCTCTGAGTCGTAGGGGTTGGCCACTCTGCCACCATCTTTACTTTGTCCTCCATTGTGTCGATCCCCTCTCTGCCGACTCGGTGGCCCAGAAACGACACATCTTGTTGCATAAAGTGACACTTGTCTGGGTGGAGTCTCAGGCCTACTGCTCTAATTCTCTACAGCACTCTACGGAGTGAGCCCATAGCCATCACAAAAGAGGCGCCATGGACCAGTATGTCATCCAGATACACCAGACACTCTTGACGAGGAATGTCAGCCAGCTTCTGGTCCATCAACCTAGAAAAGGTGGCGGGTGCATTGCACAGTCCAAACGGAAGCACCTTAAACTGCCAGAGTCCATGCCACGTACAAAAAGCAGTCTTAGGTCTGGCACTTGTTGATAGGCGGACCTGGTAATAACTGCTCCGAAGATCCAGAGACGAGAACCAGTTGGAGCCGGACACCAGGTCTAGTGACTCGTCAACCCTAGGCAGTGGGTATGAGTCTTTCTCTGTCGCCCCGTTCAGCGGTCGGTAATCAACACACAAGCGCCACTCTCCATTCTTTTTGGGCACCATGACAACAGCAGACGCCATGGGGCTGTTTGAAGGCTCGATAACATCAGCCTGCAGCATGTCCGACACTGCCCTGTCACATGCTTTCTGACGGGCCAGGGGAAGCCAGCGGGGACAACATTTTATTGGGTGTGCATCTCCCATCAGAATGTCATGTTCTACCAAATGAGTCCGCCCCACCTGGTCTTCACTCAGGGCAAAACTATCCTTAAAGTCCATGAGCAGTTGCAACAGTTGTTCCAGCTGTTAAGTGTCTAAACCCCTACAGTTCTCTGTCCAGATCTTCCGCACCAAGGTCACCGCCGTGTCTTTAGTCTCCTGAGGCACCCACACTGGGGGCGTAGGACTCGCAGGTGCAGGGGCCATGGTGGCAGCAATCTGGCTGGGCAGAGGTGGGATGTGCTCGACATCTGCAATCTGCGGTTCTGTGTAGCAGGCCACAGGACCCATGAGGGCGTGATCAGAAGCTGTGGGCAACAGTGGAATGAGAAGGCCCTCCTTGAAGCTCCCTGTCCCCATACCCAAATCCAACTGGTATCCCGCAACCCTTAAAAAGTCCAGCCCCAATATGCACATGCCTTGCACCTCTGCTACCCACTCAGGGTCGGTGATAGATCGGCCACCTACATTAAAAGTCATTGTCCCCCTCCCCTTCATAGGTACCATGTCCCCTGTGACTGTGCGCAGCTGCACTGTGGTGGGTTGGATCAAAGTCCAGTCTGGTACCATATCAGACCTCACTAGCGTTACCGTGGAACCAGTGTCAATCAGGGCCGTGCATGGGAACCCTTCCACTGAGACGGGGATATAACAAAAGTCTCTGACACATGTGCGGCCGACCACTACAACTATAGTCGCTTGGTCTGGGGCGGGGTCAATTTCAGAGGGATTCTGGGCTAGGGCCCCCTGTTTAGGCTGTCGGGTCCCACCCACTGGTGATGGAGGTGTGGAGGCTACGGTCGGGATCTGCAATTCCCCCCCCCCACAGACCTCATGTTGTTTCTCTGCATCTTGAATGTTTTAGGACACCGCCTCAGGAGGTGTCCCGGTTGGCCACAGCCCCAACAAACGGCCGGGGGTGCAGAGGAGTCCCGCGTCGACTGCAGTGCCACCGCTCTGACCATTATGTCAACTCCGAGACCCAAGCAGGTTTCTCCTGGTTCAGCTCTGCCCCCTCCGCAGATCTGCATGCCCGTGGTTGTCCTCTCAGGTCATTTCCCGTTGCTGCTCCCATCAAACACTCTCTCTCCACTGCCAAGTCCAATGCGTCTTGCAAGGATCGTGGGTGCATCAGCTGAACCTGCACACGCAGCTCCGGTGGTGCCAGGGCTCTGATGAACTGATCTTTTGCTAGTTCATTCTGAACCCCTGACTACATGTGTGAATAGGCTCTGCGTGTGAGGCTCTCAATATCATTAGCCAAAGCATGCAGGGGTTCACCCGGCAACCTGCTCCTGTTGCTGAGTTTATTTTTTAAAATGTCTGGTTGCACACATTGTCCAAACCGCCTCTTTAAAACTCTGACTAGTGCATCATAGTCTTTTCTGTCCTCTGAGCCCAGCAACAACAGGCAGTCCAGTGCATCGTCTTGTAGGCAGAGAGACAGCTGCAGGGCTTTATGCTCCGCTGTCCACTTCCTTGCATGAGCCAGCAGCTCAAACTGTGCATGGAAGGCCTCCCAGCTGGACCTACCAGAGTACTTGGACGTCTTCAATGGGACGGTGACGTTTTGGACGACGCTGTCATAACTGTCATGACCGCCGCCATGTGAGTCTTTTGGCGCTCTTGGAGAAAATGGCGTAGACGGACCCGCCGACACACACAGGTATGGTTGCACACATTGTCCAAACTGCCTCTTTAAAGCTCTGACTAGTGCATCATAGTCTTTTCTGTCCTCTGAGCCCAGCAACAACAGGCAGTCCAGTGTATCGTCTTGTAGGCAGAGAGCCAGCTGCAGGGCTTTATGCTCCGCTGTCCACTTCCCTGCATGAGCCAGCAGCTCAAACTGTGCATGGAAGGCCTCCCAGTTGGACCTACCAGAGTACTTGGACGTCTTCAACGGGACGGTGACGTTTTGGACGACGCTGTCATAACTGTCATGGCCGCCGCCATGTGAGTCTTTTGGCGCTCTTGGAGAAAATGGCATTGACGGACCCCTCCCGCCGGTACTCAGCCCTGCTTCGGCAGCCATTCTCACTGTAGAGCTGCGCAGAGCAGCCGATGCCTGAATTATTTTAGCGAACTCCTCTCTCCAGGCCTCCTCGTCCTCTACTCTCTCCGCTTTGTGTATATATATTAATATATATATATATATATA
>JBBPBX010066051.1:0-19777 GCA_038048925.1 Garcialebias charrua | reverse complement strand
GCCAAGATGGTGTAGAGGCAGGGCTGCCGACTTGGGACCCGAAGGACACAGGTTCAAACCCCGGCCCCGGCCACTACACACCTTGGGGTGTCTATGAGTGCACACCTATTTCCCCAGCTCCCCGGGCGCTTTCTATGGCTGCTCACTGCACCACCTGGTGGTGGTTGGGTTAAATGCAGAGACGAATTTCGTCTTGTATGGGAAACATACACAGATGACAAAAATGTGACATTTATTTATTTATTTATTAATTAATTTATTTATTTATTTATATATATATAAATTACGTATTGTGTATTGTATTAGTTAGAAAATTAGAAAGAGTTAGTCATTTTGTACTGTTGGTGGAAGATTATTATTGTTTAATCTGGTTAGAAAGAGTAAGTCATTTTGTACTGTTGGTGGAAGATTATTATTGTTTAATCTGATTGTTTGAAAAAAGGGGCAGATATAATAAGATTTATTCTTCTTTCTGCTACCTTTCATTTTTTTATATTTTGTACATTATCATTTATGGGATTGTCTTGTATTGTGTTTCTTTTGTAAAAAAAAATGAACAAATTTAATAAACATAAACAAACATAAACATGTAACGTGTTAACGGACTTGAAACAACGTCATCCAAACGTGAACATTTTCTAGAAGCAAGAAAAGCAGCTTGCAAACACCGCTAAAACTAGCAGCATTTAAACAACCTTTATCAGGTAAATCACATCGGTCCAGATCAATAACACAAACTGTATGATCTAAAAAAGCTCAGTCTGGTCCTCTGGACATTCAAAAAAATAAAACAAAGCAAAAAATATATAGAAACGTTTCGTCTGAGCTTTTTTAGATTTTTCTACCTGGATTATTGAGCATGCATCAGGGTACAAACTGTATGAGTTTTAAAGCTCTGGATCTACAAAAACATGTCTGTATGTTGTTGATCTGCAGGCTTTAAAGTACCTGAGCCTCGCTACGACATCCATCATGTCAACACTTCAGCCAAAAAGTTCATCACTTTATGAAAAAACGAAAACTGATATTGTCAACAAGTCCTGGACCAGATTAAAGCTCTGCCCTGATGATGATGACCGAGAGATTCAACCACCTCAACCGATCAAGAGGAGGTATTGTTCTTTTATTATTATTATCTAATTTATCTTTTTTGTTTGTGGATTTGTGTGTTTGTGGATTTAGAAAAAGCATATGACAGGGTGCAAAGAGAGGAGGTGTGGTATTGCATGAGGAAATCTGGAGTGGCAGAAAAGTATGTTAGACTGGTACAGGACATGTATGAGGACAGCAGGACATGTATGAGGACAGCAGGACATGTATGAGGACAGCAGGACATGTATGAGGACAGCAGGACATGTATGAGGACAGCAGGACATGTATGAGGACAGCAGGACATGTATGAGGACAGCAGGACATGTATGAGGACAGCAGGACATGTATGAGGACAGCAGGACATGTATGAGGACAGCAGGACATGTATGAGGACAGCAGGACATGTATGAGGACAGCAGGACATGTATGAGGACAGCAGGACATGTATGAGGACAGCAGGACATGTATGAGGACAGCAGGACATGTATGAGGACAGCAGGACATGTATGAGGACAGCAGGACATGTATGAGGACAGCAGGACATGTATGAGGACAGCAGGACATGTATGAGGACAGCAGGACATGTATGAGGACAGCAGGACATGTATGAGGACAGCAGGACATGTATGAGGACAGCAGGACATGTATGAGGACAGCAGGACATGTATGAGGACAGCAGGACATGTATGAGGACAGCAGGACATGTATGAGGACAGCAGGACATGTATGAGGACAGCAGGACATGTATGAGGACAGCAGGACATGTATGAGGACAGCAGGACATGTATGAGGACAGCAGGACATGTATGAGGACAGCAGGACATGTATGAGGACAGCAGGACATGTATGAGGACAGCAGGACATGTATGAGGACAGCAGGACATGTATGAGGACAGCAGGACATGTATGAGGACAGCAGGACATGTATGAGGACAGCAGGACATGTATGAGGACAGCAGGACATGTATGAGGACAGCAGGACATGTATGAGGACAGCAGGACATGTATGAGGACAGCAGGACATGTATGAGGACAGCAGGACATGTATGAGGACAGCAGGACATGTATGAGGACAGCAGGACATGTATGAGGACAGCAGGACATGTATGAGGACAGCAGGACATGTGTGAGGACAGCAGGACATGTGTGAGGACAGCAGGACATGTGTGAGGACAGCAGGACATGTGTGAGGACAGCAGGACATGTGTGAGGACAGCAGGACATGTGTGAGGACAGCAGGACATGTGTGAGGACAGCAGGACATGTATGAGGACAGCAGGACATGTATGAGGACAGCAGGACAGTGGTGAGATGTGCTGTAGGAGTGACAGATAGCTTCAAGGTGGAGGTGGGAGTGCATCAAGGATCGGCTCTGAGCCCCTTCTTGTTTGCTCTGGTGATGGACCGACTAACAGATGAGGTCAGGCAGGAATCCCCATGGACTATGATGTTTGCAGATGACATTGTGATCTGTGGTGAGAACAGGGAACAGGTGGAAGAGAACTTGGAGAGGTGGAGGTATTCACTTGAAAGAAGAGGAATGAAAGTCAGCCGTAGTAAGACAGAGTACATGTGTGTGAATGAGAGGGAGGAGGTGGAACAGTGAGGCTACAAGGAGCAGAGGTCACAAAGGTGCAGGACTTCAAGTACTTGGGGTCCACTGTCCAGGAAAATGGGGAATGTGGTAAAGAGGTGAAGAAGAGAGTCCAGGCAGGATGGAGTGATGGAGAAAAGTTTCAGGAGTGATTTGTGACAAAAAGGTGTCAGCAAAGGTCAAAGGAAAAGTTTACAAGACAGTGGTGAGACCAGCTATGTTGTATGGTCTGGAGACAGTGTCATTGACAAAAAGACAGGAGAAAGAACTGGAAGTGGCAGAAATGAAGATGCTGAGGTTCTCCTTAGGAGTGACATGGCATAAGATTAGTAAAGAGATCATCAGAGGTACTGCACATGTTGAACAACTGGGAGATAAAGTTAGGGAGGCCAGACTGAGATGGTTTGGACATGTCCAGAGGAGGGACAGTGGTTTGGACATGTCCAGAGGAGGGACAGTGGTTTGGACATGTCCAGAGGAGGGACAGTGGTTTGGACATGTCCAGAGGAGGGACAGTGGTTTGGACATGTCCAGAGGAGGGACAGTGGTTTGGACATGTCCAGAGGAGGGACAGTGGGTATATTGGTAGAAGGATGTTAGAAATGCAGCTGCCAGGAAAAAGACAAAGAGGGAGGCCAAAGAGGAGATATATGGATGCAGTTAGAGAGGACATGAAGGTAGTTGGAGTGAGGACAGAGGATGCAGAGGACAGAGTGAGGTGGAGGAGGATGACTCGCTGTGGTGACCCCTGAAGAGGGAAAAGCCGAAAGAAGAATATCTAATTAATCTTTTTAATTTAAAATTATAATCTTATTACCGTAACTTGTTTTTTTTTTACCTCTTTGTGTTTTTTTCCAGTCTGGGACAGAGATAGCAGCTGACTTCTTCCTCTTCAGGGAAATTTGCCAGATCACCTGCAGCGAAGAAGTCTGTGATGACTGAACTCTGAACTTTTCCAGGGACAGGTGGGAGCAGGTCCAAGAAGAGCTTGTTGTGAGTAATGAGGACAAATACAGACACACTGCTGCTACTGTTGTTATTGAGATGATTTTCTCCACCACTGGAGATAATCACTGCAACTAGATCTGTACTTTTGGCAGAAAATGTGGACAAGTTGGTCTTTTTGGACAAAAACTTAAAACTTGATTATCGGTAGTTAGATTGTAAACAGTCTGTTGCTGCTTATTGATCTGGTTTTGGCTGTTATTGTGTTAAGATTTTTATTATTGTTAGTATAGTTTATTTATTGTAAAGAATGCCGTTTATTTAGATTAAAGATTAAATTAAGATTATATTACACATTAAACTGTATTCTGAATTGGACAGTAATTTATCAAGCGTTTGTCTTTGCTCAGGTTGGGCGCGTGCCCAAGAGTATAGCAGATCAGGGAGCTCCACCTCAGCTGCCTTTCTGGACTCACCTGCCCCTCCTCACTCACCTGTCCCTCTTCACTCACTAGCACCTTCTGCATCACCTGCTCCTCCATAAAGGTAAAGACATTTTTTTCTTTTTTTAAATAACTCAGCTGCCTCTCCTGACTCACCTGTCCCTCTTCACTCACACAGTACCAGCATCACCAGCACCTTCTGCATCACCTGTCCTTCCATAAAGGTAAATACATTTTCTTTTCTTTTTTTTAATTTCTTTTTGTTTTATAACTCAGCTGCTTCTCCTGACTCACCTGTCCCTCTTCACTCACCAGCACCAGCATCACCAGCACCTTCTGGATCACCTGTCCCTCCATAAAGGTAATGACATTTTTTCTCTCTTTTTTTTTAAATTTTATATAACTCAGCTGCCTCTCCTGACTCACCTGTCCCTCTTCACTCACACAGTACCAGCATCACCAGCACCTTCTGCATCACCTGTCCTTCCATAAAGGTAAATACATTTTCTTTTCTTTTTTTTTAATTTCTTTTTGTTTTATAACTCAGCTGCTTCTCTTGACTCACCTGTCCCTCTTCACTCACCAGCACCAGCATCACCAGCACCTTCTGGATCACTTGTCCCTCCATAAAGGTAATGACATTTTTTCTTTTTTTTTTATTTTTTATTTATTTTATATAACTCAGCTGCCTCTCCTGACTCACCTGTCCCTCTTCACTCACACAGTACCAGCATCACCAGCACCTTCTGCATCACCTGTCCCTCCATAAAGGTAAATACATTTTCTTTTCTTTTTTTAATTTCTTTTTGTTTTATAAATCGGCTTTCTCTCCTGACTCACCTGTCCCTCTTCACTCTCCTGCACCAGCATCACCAGCACCTTCTGCATTACCTGCCCCTCCACCTCAGCTGCCTTTCTGGACTCACCTGCCCCTCCTCACTCACCTGCACCAGCACCTTCTGCAGCTCCCGCCCACTAAGCCTTTCTCCCTCCCCTACAACGCCCCTTCCATAAAAGTAAGGACATTTTCTTCTCTTTTTTTTATAGTACAGTACACTACTATTTTTTTTACTATTTTATTTCATTATTAAACGTACTGTGCAGTATTTTATGTGTTTTTTGATAATTGTTTAGGGTACTGTGTTAGCTAACCGCTTGGAAATAAAGTAATGTACATATTTATGGTACAGTATGTATACGCTTGTTTTGTCTCACGTTGAAAAACGGGTTTACTGCGTCGCATAGGAATGCATGTTCCGCGCCGCGCAGGAACGGATCTTCGTAAGTCGAGGACTACCTGTATGTGTGTTTGTTTGTCCTTTACTTGTAGATGCATTCATGTCTTAAAGTGTGTGTGTGTCCCCTTCCCCAAGTCTTTTTAATTTCATGTTATTTTTACATATATCTGTCTTGTGTTTGGCCTCATTTTGCAAATAAGGTGTGCTTGGGTTAGCTCCCCTCCACTATTGGTCAACAGACAGGAAGGAGCAGAATCCATGTGCAGATCTGTTGACCAATAGTTTAACTTACCCAAGAAGGACCTTCCCCCCCCCCCCCTTATGATAGTCCCCACAGCCAGCTGACATTAAAAAATGTCATATTCATTCATCTTACTGCATGGTCTCATCTCTTGCAGGACACAAATGAAAGGAGAAGGGCTGCTGCTCTGCTTGGGTTGCCAAGCTACATATCTGTCAAAGATCCATCAACAGTCATCAGGATGTGTGATGTAAGACTATTAAATGTCATTATGAAAACTGTTTACATATTTGCCTATTCCTTTGTGCTGAATTCATGGAAAAATCTCTCAGGGTTGTCGTGAGTTTGTTAAAACTCTTTTTGGACTGTTATTGAGAGATATGGACTTTGCATTGCCACTGTTCAACATGGTTAGAATGTTTTTTTGCACTTTTTGGACTGTTATTGAGAGATACTGCCACTGTTAAATGTGGTTAGAATGTTTTTTGCACTTTTTTTGGACTGTTATTGAGAGATACTGCCACTGTTCGTGGTTAGAATGTTTTTTCACTTTTTGGACTGTTATTGAGAGTCTGTTATTGAGACAGTTCGCTGTGGCGACCCCTAACGCAGGGAAAAAAGCCGAAAGAAGAAGAAAGAAGAAGGACTGTTATTGAGAGATTGTATGGACTTTGCACTGCCTCTGTTCAACGTGGTTAGAATGTTTTTTACAATAATAGTCTAATTGCTATGGAGGACTGAAACTGACCAATAAATAAATACACTTAAAATGCACCAATTAAATAAATAAAAAGAAATTCACTTCATGTTTTACAATTTACGTTCATAGTTTTCCAGCTTTGTTCGAACAAACTATATTTTTAGCAGGTGTGCTGTCTTTCTTGGGTCAGCTCCTCTACTATTGGTAAACAGACAGGAAGAACAAGTGGTGACAAACAAAATTTTTAAAATGATAAACTGTCAATTGTGTTCAAATATGACCAGCTGCATCACTGTGTGGTTTGGTGCATGCACTGCATCCTGCCGCAAGAGCCTCCAGCGCATCGTGAAAGCAGCTGAGAAGATCGTCGGCACCTCCTTGCCCTCACTGCAGGACTTACACAGCAAACGCCTCACTCGGAAAGCCCACTGCATGGCAGGTGATCCCACACACCCACTACACAGCCGCTTTAGACTGCTGCCATCAGGGAGGAGACTGAGGAGTCTCCAGGCTCGTACCAGCAGACTGAGAGACAGCTCTGTTCATCAGGCAGTCAGAATGCTAAACACTCTGCCTGCTCTGCCTCCCCTCCCATTTGAACTGCCTTAACACAAAAAACTTTCTCACACATTACCACACAAATACTGTTTACATTCACTGTTTACATTTATTAATACTGTTTACATTTATTTTTCATTCATTCAACCTTTATTTAGTCAGGTAAATCTTTTGAACCTCATGGGCTCATTTACGAAAGCGACCTGCTAAAACTAAAGAACAATGAACAGCAGTGATAGAATTTCATTAAACAATAAACAAACAAACAATAAACAATAGAAAACAAAAAGAGAGAAAAAAACAAAAGATTTTTTTTTTTTTTTAACAAAGTATCAAAAAACTAGCAAAACATTATAAGGTAGACGTATAAAATCAAAGACAGGAACAAATCTGCATTGGTTTTTGCCAGGATTCCAACAGATTCTGAAAACCATTTAGGGAGGTCAGGGCCGAGAGCTTCAGATCTTTTTGTAAGATATTCCATGAAGCAGGAGCAGAGTAGGAGTAGGAGTAGGATATAGTATTACTACTGCTTTACATTTATTACTACTGTTTACATTTACACTACTTTTATCTACACTACTGCAGATACATATACAGCATTCTCTGACTAGCCTTATCTAAGGATGCCAAATGTGCCTTATGTGCCTTACTTCATATGCCACTTTGCCTCTATACCAACATCAACTACCTCATACATATACTGTGTACATTAACTTATATGCTGCTGTGCCACTCTTTGCAAATGTCAACGCTAGAAACTTCAGTTTATTTTATAGATATACGTTTTATACTTTTTATACTACTATGCAAAAACTCAGGACAGTATTACACTTTTATTATTTCATTTTATGCTTATGTTCATTGGGTGTTTGGTGTTTTAGGGGTGTTTGGTGTTTCAGTGTTGGTGTAAATTTTCATACTTTTATACTATTATGAAAAAAACTCAGGACAGTGTTACACTTTTTTACTATTTTATGCTTATGTTTATTAAGGGGCGGCCGTGGTGTAGTGGTAATGGCAGTCGACCCCTGATCGGAAGGTTGGAGGTTCGAATCCCGCATCCGCCCACCATGTGTCGTTGTGTCCCTGGGCAAGACACTTAACCCCGAGTTGCTCCCGGTAGGTCTGGATGGCGCCTTGCAAGGCAGGCTACCACTACCGGTGTATGAATGTCTGAATGAATGGGTGGATGGCTGGTATTGTAAAGCGCTTTGGGGCTCCTCACAGGGGGCTGGAAAGCGCTATATAAATAAGCTCCATTTACCATTTACCATTAATGTTTTAGTGTTTTAGTGTTTAAATGGTTACTGTTGCACCGAGGGACTGAGAGAAACGCAATTTCGGTCCTGTGTATGTCCTGTACATATTGCAGTTCTGACAATAAAGTTGACTTTGACTTTGACTTTGAAATATAATTTGTTGGAACTAAGGTGGAAAAATAAATATGGACATTATAGCTGGTCAATTAAATATATAAAACATTTGGTAAAGTTCTTAATTAATTGGTGCCTTTTTTAAATGCATTTATTTATTGAGATAAGATATATATATATATTATATATACATATTATATATAATATATATATATATATTGTAAATACTGTGTATATATTAAATATATACCGTATTTTCCGGTGTATAGGTCGCACCTTTTTATGTTTGTTTTTTTCAAGGCCTGCGACCTATACTCAGGTGCGACCTATATATGGCTTGTTATCACTTTCGGTGAAACAAATTTTAAATCCAGCTCATTTCACAATTACGTTCATTTATTAAGGAAAAGTTCAGCTCAGACATATATTTGCTATAATTTTTATCAAACAAATAATTGTTTTTAAGTGTTAATCTTCTTAAAAGCCTTGCTGTGCGCTCCTGTGGCAGACATTTGCAGCAGAGCTAAACGTAGGTGCGACCTATCTAGGGATTTTTCCAATCTATTGGTGATAATTGGACAATGCGACCTATACACAGGTGCGACCTATACACCAGAAAATACTGTATATAGTATATATATATTGTATATATATATAGTATATAATATATATACTGTATACTGTACTATATATATATATTATTGATATGTGTTTATTTGTCAAAAAAAAAATGTTTTTTGTCAGTTTCGGTCCTATAAATGTCAACACTTCAGCTTGTCTTGGACAAATGTTTTCTTTTACGGCTTGTCTCATCTGCATTTGAAAGAAAAAGATCAAAATAAATGGTTGATATTTGAATTGGAAGTGTATTTGGTGTAATTATTTTAGAAAAATTGTGAACTTGGCATTCTTAGTGGAGAAAGTGAAATTTTGAAATGTTTGTTTACTTAAATTGCTATTTTAAGTTCAAAAGCTGCCTTAAAATCTTGAGTTAAATTAACTCAAAAAGGGAATTGGTATGTCAGTTTAACTTTAAAATGAGAGTTGAAAGTATATATAAATGTTTGTTACTTTAACAAATGAAAACAAGTTTTTATGAATGGATAATGTAAATTTGCAAGTTGTTTAAACTCAGAGTATGAAGTTCATACAACAAGTAAACGTTAATTAGACAAGGGTATAACTTTATTATTTGAGTTCAAATAGAATATGATTGTAATTTTACTTGACAAGAGTACTCAATTTTTGGAGAATGAATAATGTTCTATAGTTAGTCATTTCAACTTATGGTATCATATTTAAACAATGACTTATCATAAATTGGGCTACTTTTCTAGCTTGCCATCCTAAGTTGGAGTAAAACATTATTTGAAGTTGGGTTAACTTGTGGTTTTAAGGCAGCTTTTGAACTCAAGTTTTTAAGTCTAACCACCCTATTTATTTTAACAGTGAAGAGAAAAAGTTTAATTGTTCCCACACATAACATATCTCTAATGGCAAACAAAAAACTGTAAACTTGAAAACAGAACAGTTTAGTTAAAATAATTCAACCCTGAACACATGCATAATTCAAAAAGAGAGGGAGAAAAATAATGACTACTGTATTTTTCATCCTGTAAGTTGCAGTTTTTTGCATAATTTACATGCCTTGCAACTTATAGGACGAAGTGACATATTTATAGATTTTTTTCCCATATTTATAAACCATTTGACTGAAATATGACCGTTTCCATTCATTCTGACTGAAAAAAAAAAAAAAAGCAGTTCCTGATGGCCCCATAGTAGTAATATGTATGGCATGCTGTTGGCTGTTGTATCATGTAATAGGAAAACGTGCCTATAATGACAAATTTAAAAAAGTTCAAGACAAAAACAACTGGACTTTATTTATTATACTATTATACTATACTTTGTTTTTTTATTGCACTTTTTAGAATTCACCATGTCCTGGATGACTGAGAATATTCACTAGCTATTAATGACTCAATCGGCCTACCACACTCTCCCCACCTCTCTGCTTGGAATCTTCAATCTAGCAGCCAGCTGCACCGCCCCGGTGAAATGCAGCTAATTTTACCATTAAAGTGCGTTTATTAAGAAAATGGACACACCTCTGCTATAATTTCGAGCTAACAAATAATTGTTTAGGTATTTTTCTTGTTAAATGACGGCGAAACGAGACGCGCTCCTTTTTCTTGTTTTCACCGCTGAGCGATCACGGTGCACACAGGTAGCAACACTTTATTTTTTATTTTTTATAAAGCTGATTTAACCATTAAAGTACATTTATTAAGAAAACATTAGACTGAGACACACCTTTTGCTATAATTTCGAGCTAACAAACAATTTTTTAGGTAATTTTCTTGTTAAATATCGGCGAAACGAGCCGCGCTCCTTTTTCCTGTTTTCACCGCTGAGCGATCACGGTGCACACAGGCAGCGACACTTTTTTTAAAAAAAACATAGCCGATTTAACCATTAAAGTACATTTATTAAGAAAACGTTAGACTGAGACACACCTTTTGCTATAATTTCAAGCTAACACACAATTGTTTAGGTAAATTTCTTGTTAAATGTCGGCGGATAAAGCCGCGATCCTTTCCTGTTTCTTTTTACAGACATGATACCAGCTGTAGGCGCGTGCACACACTGGCCGACGGTGTGACGTCAATGTTTTAGCTAAGGTCCTACTTGGAACATAAAATTAGAAAAGATAAATAAATTCACAGACCTTTTTTTAGACAGAACAAGAAAAATATAGTTGTGTAGGTTTAAAAAAATGTAATACCTCATCAGATGACGTTTATTACCTTTTAATACTTTTTAATGGCCTTAATTTGTGTTAATTTGGGCACCTCTGTACATCTCAGAACTTTTGAAAATCCATCAGCCCAGCAGAGCTTTACGATCTGCCAGTCAACACCTGCTGGAGGTGCCTCGCTCAAGGTACAAACAATGGGGAGACCGGTCATTTTCTGTTGCCGGCCCAAAAGCCTGGAACAGCCTCCCCCTTGAGCTGCGTGCCACCTCTGATCTGACTCTGTTCAAAACCAGACTGAAGACCCACTTGTTCAAAAAAGCTTTCAGTGTGTAACTTTTATTACTTTTGGTATTTTAGTATGTAGCATTTTTTTATTTCCATTGCCTTCTTTTATTACTGTTGTTTTTTATTCTATTTTCACTGATTTATTGTTCCAGTTTATTCATCTTTTTATCCTGTTAAGCACCTTGGTCAATGCAAGGCATTGTAGGAAGGTGCTATACAAATAAAGTTTATTATTATTATTATTATTAATTTCATTTACTACCTTTTAATACCTTTTACAACCCTGCGGATACCCTGTAATTTGCTTCAATCAAAATGGCTGCCTCACCTAATTTGCTTCAATCAAAATGGCTGGCTCACCTAGTTTGCTTGTAAAATCAAAATGGCTGGCTCACCTAATTTGCTTTTAAAATCAAAATGGCTGCCTCACCTAATTTTCTTGTAAAATCAAAATGGCTGCCTCACCTTATTTGCATGTAAAATCTAAATGGCTGCCACACCTAATTTGCTTCAATCAAAATGGCTGCCTCACCTAGTTTGCTTGTAAACTCAAAATGGCTGCCTCACCTAATTTGCTTTTAAAATCAAAATGGCTGCCTCACCTAATTTATTTGTTAAATCAAAATGGCTGCCTCACCTAATTTACTTGTAGAATCAAAATGGCTACATTACATGCATTGCCTTGCGAATCAAGGCAATGCACTGCCTTGTATATTGAACCAAAATGGCGCCCAATGAGGGATGTTATTTTCAATCAGGAAGCTGGTACCAGCAGTCCTCCTTTCTATCTTATCTACAAATGGTGTTCCTATTGTGTTTGTTGATTCCTACAAATACTTGGGAAAAGGGGTGATCTAGGATCTGCCCCAGTGCTCAGCCCCCAGCGCTGACAATGGCTCTTGGCTTGAATAACATGGTGACCATTGGCATCAGAAGCATTCATAATGTATGTGTGTGTGGTGGTGGTGATGGGGGTTCCTCCAGAAATTTTTGAAAAAAGTAGATGCCAATAATAAAAAGTAAATAAATGTGTTGTAAAACAAAATAAAATCAAGCTACATAATAAAACAAGGTAAAATACTAAAAACAGTTCTGCGTGATCTTTGTTGAACTTAAAATTGTTTAAAATCCCTTAGAGCCCTTACCAAAAAGAAGTATATTTAAGTATATGTTGTTAAGTATACTAAAGTATATAAAGTATATGTCTCTAAGTGTACTTTTAAATATACTCGCAGTTTACTTACAATATACTTTTTTTGGGACTAAAATTGGCCCATTTTAAGTTTAAAATATATACTTAAAGTATACTAGTAGTACACTTTTAATTAGACTTCCAATGTACTTATAGTGTACTTCAAGTTCATATTTTAGTTTATTGAAGTACACTTAAAGTATACCACTAGTATACTTTTCTTTATACTCCAAATGCACTTGTTATATACTTCTAGTTCATACTTTAGTTTATTACAGTATACTTAAAGTATACCACTAGTACACTTTTTCATATACTCCCAATGCACTTGTTATTTACTTCTAGTTTACAGTTTAGTTTATCATTTAAGTTAAATTTTTGAATTTCTAAAACTAATACCATGTTGTCATTGTAATTGTTAGGTTACACTTGTAAGTTTGCTTAACAATACTTGCACAATACTATTTATATGCTAAAAATTATTTTTTAAAGTATTCTGAAAGATGTGTTTACAAAGTCATAAAACAAGGTCTTGAGAACTTCAATATTTTTATATAAAATTAAGGTGCAGCTCAAAAACAGTTTACAAAACAGCAGCGTTTAAAATGAATCCCTTCCGAGTTTTAAAAATTGAAAGGAAAAGGTGCACATTTGCATTTCAAGGTGTAAACATAAAGTCCAGAACACAATGTAAAAATGTGTGCATTTGCTTAAACAAAGCAAAAATAGTGTCTCCAATTGGAAACTGAAGTCTTTCCTTTTCAGAAGGTATCTTCACATCTTTGGGGGGGATAAGAAAAAAAAAAGTTCACCGGTAGTTGTTTATGTTGCATTTTCTTTTCTTAGGACTCTTCGCACATCTTGCATGGTGGTGTCAGGGCACTTTGCCTTGGTGTAGACTGAAAAAAAAAAAAAAGAAATTACTCCAATGTTATGCCATTCTATCATCAGTGTAATTACTCTCACATCAAACATATCCTTAAAATATGTCTCTAGGTTTCACGAGTGATAAACAATAACTTATTATTAAAGGGAACCACAATTACTTTTTAAATTACTACAAGTCTAATGTTAAAAGTAATTGTGGTTCCCTTTAAAAAAAAAACAAGTTATGCTCTCAGATGCTGGTGAAGATTCTCAGTCGTCCAGGACATGATAAAATCAAAAAAGGTGTTCAATACAGAACAAATAATAAATAATAATAATAAAGTCCAGTTGTTCTGTATTGAACGCCTTTTTTGATTTTATGCTCCCAGATATTTTTGATTTAACAACTACGAATAATAACCTGCATTTAACTTTGTTTGTAAACTTTTTTTTATTATAGAGCACATAACCAAATCCAGTCCAATCCATATGGTATCAGTGAATGGCATTTTTAGGCAATTGTATCAGAATCTGCATCATAAACCGTGAGGAGCATGGAACATTACAGTACTGTAATTTGTTCATAAAACGAGAAAAACATTAGGAATGTATTTTAGAATGAGTTTTGTCCTACATTATATACACTCACCAAGTATCAAGCTTTGTGTTGTCCAAAGGCTTTGACTCCACATCTTTATGAGCCCCCGATTGCCTCCCAGTCAAACTTCAATTGGCCAATAACTCTCTCCCGTAGATGAGCACTGCAAGATCTCCAACCAGCAAGGCTGAGCTGGTAGTCCGTAGAGACTTCACCTTTCGCCTTGGGACTTCAACATCAGGCACAACAGGCACCTGCAAAACACATGGATCTTGTTGACCAAATAATAATTAAACATTTATTTACACTTACAGCACAGTATTTGGAAATCTATAGTATATATTCATCTTTGCAATGAATATGCCTAAGCCTATTTTCTATAGCTTTATTGCATACCATCAAGGGGTATCATATCACTTCTTATCATTTATGTGCAATCAAAAGATGTAGAAAGAAATTGTATTGTAATGTTTCCCCAAATGGATCAATAACATACAGTATCCATGCATTCAGTTAATTACCATGTCATCAGGGTCAGACAACACTTGAACAGAGATGGGTGGAGCAACAAGTGTCTGTACAGTTGGTGTTGAGTGGATGGAAGCAACGCTGAGATCCGATCGACACATCTTTCAACTGTTTCACAACTGCTGGAAGCTTTGTAAAAGAAAAAGAAAAAACAAGGGGCAAATGAACAAAAATTGTGTGTCACTTTACAGTACAGTAGTGTTTTGAGACCATTCAAAATTTACATTAGTCATTTGTGCAATGAAGAGCTGAGATATAAGGAACAGGAAGTAGGAGACTGATCTAAAGAATAAATAACATTCAAGGCGTTTTCCATTCCACATTTGGTTTTAAAAATCAGTGTCTTAATTGCTTCACTCAAACTACTTGCTAGAAATAACCTCTCAAGGCATCTAATATCATAGTCTTCCTTCAGCCTCTTGTTTTCTGCCTGAAGCAGCCACAAAAACAGTAATGTTGCCGAAATATGTATTTCAAGTAAACTAGTACTGTATTTCAGCCTGGCTGAGGTTATTGTTCTGCTGGCTCAGCGCATGTGTGTTAACAGACATGCGACGCAAACGCGTGGATACGGGACCTTGTCTCTTTGAAAAATCCAGGAACTTGAAGCAACAAAAAAAAAAAAACTCGTAGCATATATGGCTTATTTAAACGCTAGAATAACATATTCTAAACCTGCAGTGTTTTACTTGCATCAATTCATCTACCTCACCAATATAATACACCAGTTTTAGCTCGTTTAGCTTTGTTGTGAAATAAAATATATTTTTGTCTTCGTGTTTTCATTCCTCTTGAAGGAGTTTTTAAACGGTGTTCAATGACCAGTCTCTCTCTTGTTCTGCATGTCTGCTCAGTCAGAAAGTATCAGAACTGTCCTGGCCTCTGATTGGCTTAGGGCATGAGAAGAGACCTGGGGCCTCATGTATCAACCGTGCGTGCGCACAAAAACCTTGCGTACGGCACCATCCACGCAAAACCCCGTATGTATCAAAACTGAACTGAACGTGAATATGTGCGCATCCAAGTACATTTCCACGCCAGCCCCATGGCTGGCGTACGCACGTTTCTGTGGTTCTTGTTCCTTTGGCGACACTTACAGGTGATTCAGAGAAACTGAAGCCCCACAGTCTGTGGTTGACTTTAAGAGCGGCTTGAAGACCTTTCTTTTCAACCGAGCATACTCTGCCTCCTCATGATTCTACTTTTGATCATAGCTGATACTGTTGTTGATTTTAATTGTTTTATTATTTGTTTCATTGACATTTAATTCTGTTGCACCTTGTAGCACTTTGAGATTTCCATTGATGAAATGTGCGTTATAAATTGATGTCATCATTATTATTATTATTATTAACTGTTCATGATGTGAAAATGATTAATATTCCCACCAAACACACGATTAACAAGTATTACATCCACATGACGCAGTTAAATAAAGGACGCGCATAGTTGTGCCAAAAATAAATTCAACAGGAACGGATTCATTCAGCCTTACTGGAGGATATAATAAATAGTGTAACACGCAGAGCGTTTATTTATAAACAGATATAATTTTCTGATCTAGGATATGGCTTATCAGCCGTTTTCAGAAATAATCATTTTTCAGTTTGGCACTGCTGCGCTCTGGAGCAACACAGGAGCCGTGCATCACGCGTGCACATGCAGAAGCAGCGATCAAACTGTTCCACAGGAGCTTTCCTGAGGGAGCTGCAGGCCGATCAGGGCAGTCCAGTCCACACAAAGCCTGATCATATCCAATGGAATGTCTCATCTATATGATTCCAAAGGCTGAGTGGTCGCGCTTTGGAGCGCGCGCGCACCCTCGCCGGTACGTGTTACACGGCAGCTGGAGGTGATTCATAATCTGCGTTTATTGTAGATTTCTCCAAAATGACACGTGAAAGTACACCATATATAACTTGTAGGAGAGTAAAAGCTTCACAGACAAACAGACTGCGCACAAGGCTGCGGCGCGCGCAGCGTTTGGAGACTCCAACATCACGTCATGTCATGAAAACTCTCCACTGAGACGCACAGACCCGTTTCTTCATATCATCTATTAAATAAACAAAGATCTATGTTCTACCAAACATCTAAGTTCCTCTGTGTTTACAGTAATTATGGTAATAGACTCGTGCGCAAAGTTAATATTTTCACTCAGAATGGATGGATGAGCCGGTTGCGCACCAAAGCAGGGTGCGCGCACACACTAATACCGACACACAATCACTCGTTCTTTGCGTGATAAACACATTTTATTACTATTCTTACTTAGGATTGTTAAGTGAATCATACATTCTCAGGTATTAAACACGATTAAACTCATGCATTAAACTTTTTACCTCATATTCAGTGTTCATGCACTCCAAATGACTCTGTGCATCTTGTGACCACCTAGTTCTGCTGACTCTGTTTATCTTGTGACCATCTGTGTGAAACCAACCATTGTTCCTCATATAATGTCCTGTTCTTCATTTTGTCTGCTGACCAAACTTGTGATCTCCTCGTGTTAGTCTAAAAACACTGTTGCATTGTAAGAAAATGCTGTGAGCCATTTTCCATTTGCTGAAATGTTCATTTTCTACTTGTTATCAGGAGTTTCCACTTTGTGATAAGAAAGAACTTCCTTGTTCCACCTATGGTTCCATCCTGTTCCTCCTTCAACCCCCCCAAACTAGCCCCTCCTTTACGAAGGTTTTTAACCCTGCTGTGTTACCCTCTGAATTCAGAGCAGAGCCAGACAGCTTCGTGCCTGTATCATTCTGTTCTCAAATCTTGCAAGATTTATTAAATCTTATAAACTTGAAACTTCGTTTGAACAGCCTTGCCTCTTCATTCAAAAGTTTATTTAACAATTTGGTGGCAGCGGTGGGATATTGCGTTTGACTGCATCGCCGCTGGAGACGACCGGACGTGGACCCCGGGGCCGCGGGTCTCAGACTCGCTCCTCTTTCCTCGAGTAGACTTCAGAGACGGGAGGACGTTCGGTTCTCACAGCGGGGAAAAGCCAGCATCGACAATATCAACGAACCGACAAGGCTGAGAGGTAAAGTAAAAATCTCTTTTCAAGTTTAAAGGATTTAAACCGGGGTAAAACTGATACGAGACGCGTTCAAGGACCGTAGGAAATTTGAGCGTCAGGGACGCAGGGACCGTGAATCGTTGTGAGCGCAAGAACATGTCGACTGTTGTGAGCGTTTATTTTTAAACGCAAGAACACGTAAATCGTTGTGAGCGCGAGAGCACGTAAAGCGTTGTGAGCGTTTATTTTTTAAACGCAAGAACACGTTAAAATTGTGAGCACTCGATGGTGCAAGAGCAATTTGTGCGTTAAACTCTTAACGCAGGAGGGTCCGTTTGAAAACCAAGCACGTAGGTAGTTTAAATGTAGAAATACGTTAATAAATTACCGCCAATCGTGCCGCACGTAGGCTGTTATGAGGTAGAAATACTTTAAAGGCGGCCGCAAATCGTGCTACAGCAGCAGTGAATTTAAAGAGCGCTCAATAAAAAAAAATAAAATAATAATAATAAAAAATAAAATAAATAAAAAGCAAAAAATAACAAATAAAAATAGATAAACTTATGTAGTTACACTCGTTTTGAAATAAAATAAAATAATTAGGCGCATAACTTGATTTTAAACAATAAATAAATTCATTCAAAAACAACTAGATATAAACCTTAGTTTTAAACAACAACCAAATTCATCCAAAAATAAAATAGGCAAATAACCTGTTTTTAAAACAGGTAAAATTAACTGAAATATTAAATAAATACAGATAACAAATAGAATTAAATAGATATAGAAAAAAAGTGAATAAAACAGACATTTAAATCAAATAAAAATAATAAAAATAAAAATAAAAATAAAATAAGATGGGAACAAAAAGCAGCAAAAGTGAAGCTTATATACCATGCGGGCCTGAGATTGATAGAATGAGAAGACTTCACGGTGATCTGTGTCTAAGCTTTGTGCCACAGTGGCATTGTAAATTCAATTTTCCAAGAAATGGATCGTTTGATCCACAGGAAATACAAAAATTAGAAGAACAATTGTTAGAACAAAAACGTAAGATTTGCAGCAAGAAAAAGATTCCACAAGGTGAGTTGTTAACAGTGACCAATCATGAGCAAGCTTTTAAGCTGTGGAAAAATGAATCCAAATTACAAAGTCAAAGAGTAATATCAAAAAACCTCCAGATGACCCAGAAGATTAAGAAAGCAGACCAGAAGGCTCCAAAAGAGACAAAACATTTAGGGAAAAATAATAAGAAAGGGACAGAAACACAAACTAACCCACTAAATGTTTCTTTCTCTCCTTCTGCTCCATCTGCGGCTGGAACTTCTGGCTTCCCACCTCTCACCGTGCCGCTGTATCCGTCACTGGCACATCTGAGTTCACCCCAACCACCACCGTACCCTGAGCTACAGAGAGCTGGACAACTTTCAGACTGGTTTCTGAACATGGACATGGACGATGACTTCCAAGGCTCCAAGAAAAAGGAGAAACCAGGAGCGTCAGCTGGAACAGGTACTGACAACACACCTGTCTCTCCATCCTCACTCTCTGATTTGACTAACATCTCAACATCAGACTCTGAACAAGAGGAAAGAGTTTCTGGTGGACCAGTCACAAGAAGTCAAACTGAAATAAATCAGCTTAAGGAAAAAGAAAGGCAAATTCAAGCTGAAATTGAAAAAATTCAACAAAAAACTGCAGACAAAAAGAAAGACACAACCACCTTCATCACTGCACCTATGATTGAGGTGGGGGGGGCTGAGCAGCCACAGTTGGTTTATAGACCTTGGCCACACGCCGCGCTGATTGATATGGCCAAACAGCACCTGCCTGACAGAGCCCAGGGTGGAAAAATGATAGCTCTGGCATTGCTCACGTTAGTCAGAGTGATAAGACCAACTCTCCATGAGATAAAGGTCATTTTATCAGCAATATATGGCCTTGGGTTTGTCTCCCAAATTGACTCTGAACTTTTTGAAAGGGAAGATGGTTTTCAACTCGTCAGCCCAAACATCAACGAAGACAGCAACAAGGAGTATATGAAAAATGTAACAGAAATTGGGGAAAGCCTGGTTAAGGTGTTCCCAGCTGTTCCTTGTTATGCAGACATTGCGAGCACAACCCAGAAACCTGATGAAACTCCACAGGACTACGTGAACCGTCTCCTGCCCATCTTCAAAACCCATTCAGGCATCCTTGAGCCTGACAACAACTGGAGACACGACACAGCCCCCTCACCATTTGAAGCCATCTTCTGCCAGGCGGTCCTGAGTGGTTTTCTCCCACAAATAAAGAAATCAATCAAGACCACCTACATAGGCTGGAAGAAGAGACCAC
>JBBPBX010066050.1:9410-19777 GCA_038048925.1 Garcialebias charrua | reverse complement strand
ATATATATATATATATATATATGTTTATGCATATATATATATATATGTATATAAATAATGCAGATAATTATAATAATATTAATTATTATGTATACCTTTCCCCTGCAGTTGGCAATACACAGTATATGATATAAGCTGAGTCATAACATATGTTAATGTGTCTAAAGAACGGTGTAAAAAATGTGCCGTGTGTATGTTTGTCTTACAGATGATTCTGGAGCTGAACAGTTGTACACGCAGAAGACCTACAGTATAGGAACTCAACAGAACATCTCAGTGGTGGGATATGATTGTTCCTGATTTCTGCAGTGCTCAATGGCTGCAAAACTTCAGGATGTCCCAGGAAACCTTCATTTACCTGTGCAACAAAGTACGACCATTAATGGAGCGAGAAAATACAAGGTTCCGCAAATGTGTGCCATTAAAAAAGAGAGTTGCTATAGCACTCTGGAAGCTGGCAACTGGTTCTGAGTATCGAAGTATTGGACATATCTTTGGTGTCAGCATTACTACAGTGTGCAGATGTTTGCAGGAGTTTTGTGCAGCATCCGAGTTGTTGTTGGTGCCCGAACAGATCCGTATACCTGACGATGAGAGGTTCAGGGAAACAGCAGTTTTCATTGAAAAGAGGTATGGGATGCCACATTGTGTAGGTGCCATCGATGGCTGCCACATTCCCATTATAGCGCCACAGCATTATCACACTGATTATTTCAAGCGTAAAGGTTGGCATTCCATTATACTACAGGCTGTAGTGGATGGAAGGGGCCAGTTCTGGAATGTGTTTGCTGGATTGCCAGGGAGCATGCACGATGCCAGGGTGCTGAGACTGTCCACGCTGTGGGAGCTAGCAAGCCGGGGAAACCTGTTCCCAGCACATCGCAGGACTATCGGCGCAGCAAATACTGGCTACTACATTCTGGGTGATTCTGCTTATCCCCTGCAAGACTGGCTCTTAAAACCTTTTGCAGACACGGGAAGGCTAACTGCTGAACAGCAATTATTTAACCTGAAATTTTCTGGGGCTCGTGTAGTTGTAGAAAATTCATTTGGAAGATTGAAGGGAAGATGGCGTTGCCTCTTAAAACGAAATGACTGCGATGTACAACTTGTGAAGTCCATGGTGCTGACCTGCTGTGCCCTACATAACCTGTGTGAAGGTCAAGGTGAGTCATACGATGATTCACTGGATGATCCGCGTGCAGAAGCAGCACAGCCTCCCCAGGCTGCTGTCCAAAATGAAAGTGAAGGAAGAGATGTCAGAAATGCTGTAATGGAACACCTCCTGAGCATTTACATGGAAACGTAAATCATGTATATTATGTTTTTCATTTTTACCTTGCTTGAAACCAATGTGTTCCATCCTGTAACTCTTAATAAAGATTCTACAAACACTGATGACCTTTATTATAATCATAGTAGTGCAAAGGCTGTTGTCTAATTTTAGAGACACATCAAACTGTACCATAATAAAAGAAGCTATTCATAATATACTCAACAGATGTTTATTTCACCAACTTTTAATTCGGCGTGTAATATTAAGGTTGAAGTTTCTATTGAATATTAATATTTAATAAATATTAAATGGTAAGCTTCAGTAATGCTTAGTCATCAAATACAAAATGATTAATTTGTCTAAATTGGCTGTATTACAGAAAAGGAATTTTCCTTCAATGTATAACATAGTGCTAATTAATGTTAGCTGATCTGGTAACTCCGTGTGGTCCTCCAACAACTTGTTGTTGATTCTCGGTCCACCAGGACATTTTACATCAAAACAGGCGTGCGTGCATACAGACATAACTGTCCTCTATTTGTAACATGTTAAGTGTTGGTAAACAGATATCTGGTCCGTTATGGAAGCAAAACGTAAACATGTACAAATATAGTCCAGTTGATCCTGCATTGAACGTCTATTTTGATCCGCCTAAAACAGGATCACCAGGTTGATGTTATGACTCCTGTACCTGGATATGCAGCAGCCCCCTCGCCCCCACCTCAGCATCACCAGAAGTTGGATGGATGGATATAAAACACTGTAGGTTTTCACAGTTCAGTTGAACACCTGCCTATTCGCTTCAGTTATGACGCCTTGTCTGTGTAGTTCAAATAACTGGTGCACCTGGATTTATTGATGATTTCTAACTGTGATATGAATTAATCATACAACCCAAACATGTATAACAATCCAGCAAAGTTTGTGTAGCACGTACTAGTCATAAACATTGTGAATAATGTTTATATAATGTAGTAATGACAGACACCACTTAATGAAAACACACTTTTAATGAGAAGGTTAAACAAATTTAGAACAGATACAGTCTCTATTAACTACATTGGTATATCAATCTATATATTTGTGTCGCTACTGTCTATGTATCTGTAGTAATGGAATGTTACACATGTCTGTGCGTCAATGCACGTGCAAGTTCACCCAGCACTCCAAGGAAGGCTTGGTTAAAAGATGCATTTTGGTCTATATCCTCCCTTCGGAAGGCTGCATCCTGCTGAATTGACCGCCCAAGTTCAGCTACCTCCTGTGCCCGAGTTGCTGCCTCTTTTTGCCTAGCTGCAGCTTCCTGTGCCCTCGTTGCGGCCTCCATTTCCCGAGCTGCTGCCTCCTGCGTCCTGGTTGATGCTTCCTCTCGCCTAGCTGCAGCTTCCTCTGCCCGCGCTGCGGCCTCTTGGGCACGCACTATGGCCGCCTGCTCCCTGGACTCACGGGATTGCTCCAGTAGAAGACTCATGTGCCGTTGTCGTTGTTCGCGGTCCAGTTCCTGTTGCTTCATCAGCACCGTGATGTGGCTTTGGTCTTTTCCTTTGTCTTTATGCTTTCTCTTGCCTATAAACAAGGACACGGCATGTGGTTACACAAGTATACGTTATTTTTTTTGATATGTTAAAATCAAAAGTGCTACTACTGAAGACAGATTGTTGTTGATGTGAAAGTAACGTTTGTGAATGAATAAATAACACAGGTTTTTTTAATATAGAATTTCATTTTATTTATATTCAATCATTGGGTTGAAAATACTTTTAGAACTATATGGACCAATGGGACCAAAGTTGTACAAATGTTTGTGTGAGCAAATGTGCACACATTAACAGACACAGCTATATATTTGTTTTATGATATTTGTTAGAGCCTTGTCTATTATTAAATATGGAATGCTTAGTAGTTAATATGTGTCTTGGTTTATATCATAGGTCAAATTGATTAGTGAGTTCAACATTTATTTGTTGTGTGTAGATGGTTACTGTATATTTCATACCATTACAAGGGGTGCGTATGACAAATCTAGAAACCGTATGACTCACTTTTATTGATTGATCTATTATTTTATTTCAAAATTATAATGAATGCATGTACTTATCACAAATACAGCGATGTGAAACGTGATTGTACTATTTCTTTTCTTACCAAGTACTGTACTGATGCCTGATGTTCTGTTCTTATCTGCATTGAACTGGGCTGGAGAGTTGTCCAGTGGTGAGCTTGAATCAGATGAAGTAGCAGGGGCATTCTCTGAAGCTGGGAGGTCTGGAGGTTCCAGTGATGAGTCTGTAGTAGGGGTGGGCGTATCGATTCTAGTATCGATACTATCGATACCAAGGTGGTACTTGGTATCGAATCGATACTAGCGCTGTGGAATCGATACTGTCCTTTGCCTGCAACATCTGTACCTGCAGAAAGGATTTTCTCTAAGGCAGGACAGTTAGTGACACAGAGAAGAAGTGCAATTAAAGGGAAAAATGTAAACATGTTACTGTTCCTGAACAAAAACCTTTAAGTCATTTCCAACATGTAAATAGAGCCCAAAGCGCTCCTTACACATTATTTGCAACACTGACTTTTTTTTTTGTTTGTTTTTTGTTTTTTTCAAAAAACATCTGTGCAATAGAAGTTGTTTTCTTATCACTGTTTTAGTGATTTTGACAGTGTTATGTTTTTGTAACATTGCTGCTTTTTTGTTATTTTGCACTGGTGACTTTTATTTAAACAACTGTGTGTTGTAAAAGAGGTGATGGGCAAATATTTTGTTACTCACACTGTTCAATTTTTTATACTGCTGCTGCAGCTAGTTGATAGAGCATTTTTATTTGACATTAAAACATCTGTGCAATAGAAGTTGTTTTCTTATCATTGTTTTTGTGTTGTTGGCAGTGTTATATTTTTGTGCGGCTCAACAGCGCCCCCAAGTATCGGAATCGGTATCGAAGTATGCGATTCTAGCACAGTATTTACTTGGTATCGGATCGATTCCAAAATTCTCAGTATCGCCCACCCCTACCTTCAGCTCGTAGCTACGGAGCAGAACAACAAACACTGACGTCACAACTGAGCAACTTCCGGTGTAACGTCACTTCCGTTAGCTGCTGCTCTTCAAAATAAGAGCTCGAACTGAGCTGATCTTCAGCTCTACATCCTTCAGTTGCTGTGTTCCCATGGCAACTTGTAAATCCATCCATCCATCCATCCATCCATCTTCTTC
Source organism: Garcialebias charrua (assembly GCA_038048925.1). Taxonomy (NCBI): domain Eukaryota; kingdom Metazoa; phylum Chordata; class Actinopteri; order Cyprinodontiformes; family Rivulidae; genus Garcialebias; species Garcialebias charrua. The sequence continues at coordinate 15,284 of JBBPBX010066050.1, read as the reverse complement.
CGCTTATCCGGGGTCGGGTCGCGGGGGTAGCAGCCTAAGTAGGGAGGCCCAGACTTCCCTCTCCCCAGCCACTTGGAGCAGCTCCTCCGGGGGAATCCCAAGGCGTTCCCAGGCCAGCCGAGAAACATAGTCCCTCCAGCGTGTCCTGGGTCTTCCTATTTTTGCTCTGTTACTCATAGATGATTATTGTTTGAATTGATTGGTTGAACTTTTTTGTTTTTGAAAAAAGGGGCAGATAAAATAAGATTTCTTCTTCTTTCCGCCACCTTTCATTTTATGTTTTCTTTTCATATACTGTAAGTGAAATGGTTTTATTTATTTTTTTCTAATGTAAATTATTATTATTTTTTTTTTTTTTTAAGAATTGGATTGTCTACAAAGTCAAATCAGTTCTAAATGTTCCCACAATGATTACTTTCTGGAAGTTTCCTTCAACTCTGTTCAGTGGTTTTTGAGATATTTTGCTAACAGACAAACAAAGTTGACTGCAACAATTATTGCTAAAGTTGTAAGCAAAGATTTTCTGCATTGAGTGGCACTTGGAGTATGTTTTATGAAAGAATCTTGGCTCTATCTCTGTCAAATGTTAGCAAAATATCCGTGAAACTGACTGAATCATAGACATTTCTGTGTTTTCTAACATGAGTTTTCTGTTCAACCATCAAGAACTGGGTCGGCTCCAAAACTTAAATCAGTTGTAGACGTACATCCACTGATTATCTCTGGAAAGTTTCATTAAAATATCTTCACTGGTTCATGAGATATTTTGCTAACAGACAGAGTTAAGTTGAAGAATTCAATGACAGAATTTTAAATCAAGGTCTCAGACAATCTATTAGTGCTCAGATTGTGTGTTGGGGATTCCTCTCAGCTACCACCCCAAACGTCACATCAATATCTGTAAAACTGAATTATAGACATGTTTTATGTTTTAAGTTCAGTTAACTGTGGCAGCCATTGTAACTTCAGCTGACTCCAAAAACTAATCAGTTGTAGACGAACATCCAATGATTACTTTCTGCAAGTTTCACTACAACTCATCCAGTGGTTCATGAGATATTTTGCTAACAGACAGACAACAGCCATTGTGACAACAAGTGTAACTTTGAGTATTTCCAGTTTCAAACCAGAGCAGGAAACTGAAACCTGGATACAAGTGAACACAGGACACGCCTCCAAAGTGACCGGAGCAACTTTCACCACAATGTAAACTGTAGGCCTACAGTTTTCTGTATTTTTGTCCTGCATATGCAACAAGTCCCAGAATGCAGTGTGTGTGAGCATGTAGAGTTACAGTGAGAGTGATGTGAAGTTTCTAGAACAGTGTCTGCATGAGATGCTATAAATCCTTTGATGTCAGAGTTTCAGGAGCAGTGATCCACTTTGGTCTCCAACATCCTGACAAGAAACTATCACTGAGTCCACACTGAACAACAAACACACACAGGAGTTCTTCTGCAGCACAAAGCAGCAGCAACATCCTCATCTTCTCACCTACAAACATTCTGGACACTCATTCAACATCTGGAAACAGGAGGCGGAGTCAGGAGCCTACCTGAGACAGGGGGCGGGGCTTAACGAGTGCTGAGACTGGCTGCAGGACAGAAATGTGACCCCAGCGTTCAGCTGGACGCTGACAGGAACAGATCCACGTCAACAAGTTTCTCTCCTCCATCATGTGACGTCTGACACATCAGTCCAGATGTTCACCTGCAGCTCAGGTGTTCCAACAAAGCTGCAGAGCCTCGTTCTTCAGGTGGGAGGGACTCATCATGACGGCCGTGACACATCATGGCGGCGCGTGCAAACGTTGCGGCTTCTCTCTCTCCCAGCAACACGGTGCTTTCGTCTGTTTTGTCCTGCACGCCGCAATTTGCCGGCACGTCTTTGTCTTGTCTACGTGTTCAAGAACGCAAGTATAGCCGTGAATTCCTGCTTGATGTCGGAAAAACCGCTCATTTGGGAATAAACAGCGAACTCCAGGAGAAGCTACATGAGCTCGAGGAGGAGTTACATGAGCTTCGTGACTGCGAGCTGCTCTGGAAGCCAGCCCGGACCTTCCCTTCATCGCGCCCGCCGTGGAAGTACCACAAGCGGCGTGACGCTTCACCGCGCCCGCCATGGAAACGCCACAAGCGGCGTGACAGGAAACAGAAGCGGGGTAAACGCGGAGGTATCAGAGCTAGGCTAGCAGCTAGCCCACACAGGCCGGCGATCCCATCCATGGTTCTGGCTAACGTGCGCTCCTTGGACAACAAATTGGATTATATACGCCTGCTACGAACGACACAAAAGACTGTGAGAGACTGCTGTGTGTTTGTATTCACGGAAACGTGGCTCAACAACAACGTTCCGGACCATGCTATCCAGCTGGAGCAGCTAACATGCTACAGAGCGGACCGAACCCTCGAGGGAGGTAAGAAAAGGGGAGGGGGGCTCTGTGTTTACATCAACAACGCATGGTGTCGTGATGCTGCTGTGGTCTACAAACACTGCTCACATTTAGTGGAGTTCATGACTATTAAATGCAGACCGTTCTTTTTACCGAGGGAGTTTACAGCTGTTTTGATTGTTGCTGTATATATCCCCCCAAGCTCCAACAGCAAAGATAGAAGTGAGGCACTAAATGAACTATATCTGCACATCAGTGAGCAACAAACAGCCCATCCTGATGCTTTTCTCATCACGGCTGGTGATTTCAACCATGCAGATTTAAAGAGTGTTCTCCCAAAAACATACAGAAACATAAACTTTGCAACAAGAGGAAACAACACCCTGGACCAGGTTTACACCACCATGAAAAATTCCTACAGAGCCATCCCCCTCCCCCACATTGGTGCTTCTGACCATATCTGTGTTATGCTAAAGCCAGCATACAGGCCACTGGTGAAAGTCACAAAACCAGTCCGCAAGCAGATACGAGTGTGGCCAGAGGGGTCTTCAGAGGCACTCCAGGACTGTTTTGACACCACAGATTGGAGTATGTTCAAAGAAGCTGCTACCACAAACAACAACTTATGTCTCCAGGAGTACTCAGACACTGTATGTTCATACATCACCAAGTGCATTGATGATGTAACCAACCTTAAAACCATCACTGTTCGGGCTAACCAGAAGCCATGGCTGACAGCTGAGGTTCACAGACTCATGAAAGCCAGGAATGCTGCCTTCAAAGCGGGAGATCAGGTGGGCCTGAGGGCAGCCAGAAACAACCTGGACCGGGGCATCAGAAAGGCAAAGAAGCAGTATTCTGGGAAAATAGCTCACCGTTTCAAGGACAGCAGGGATACACGCAGTCTGTGGCAGGGAATACAGACCATCACAAACTACAAACCACCCCCCCAGACCTGTGACAGCTCAGCCTCTGCGCTGAATGAACTGAATGAGTTCTTTGCTCGGTTCGAGGCAAGTAACAGCACACCAGCACATAAACTCCCCCCCTCTCCTGATGGCCAGGTGCTGACGCTGTCCTCAGACAGCGTAAGGCGATCATTCATCAAGATTAACGCCCGGAAGGCCTCTGGTCCTGACAACATACCTGGTCGCTGTGCTGAAGGACTGTGCAGGGGAACTCGCAGCGGTCTTCACGGACATCTTTAACATCTCACTGAGCCAGGCCATCGTCCCCACCTGTTTCAAAGCCACCACCATCATCCCTGTCCCAAAGAAGGCAACGCCCGCATGCCTCAATGACTATCGCCNCAGGTGCTGGCGCTGTCCTCAGACAGCGTAAGGCGATCATTCATCAAGATTAACGCCCGGAAGGCCTCTGGTCCTGACAACATACCTGGTCGTGTGCTGAAGGACTGTGCAGGGGAACTCGCAGCGGTCTTCACGGACATCTTTAACATCTCACTGAGCCAGGCCATCGTCCCCACCTGTTTCAAAGCCACCACCATCATCCCTGTCCCAAAGAAGGCAACGCCCGCATGCCTCAATGACTATCGCCCAGTAGCACTCACCCCCATCCTGATGAAGTGCTTTGAACGGCTAGTCATGAAAAGCATCACATCTGTCCTCCCTGCCTCCCTGGATCCCTTCCAATTTGCATACCGACCTAATCGCTCAACCGACGATGCCATCTCCTCTGCCCTCCACACAGCTCTCACACATCTGGACACGAAGGACTCTTATGTTAGAATGCTGTTCATCGACTTCAGCTCGGCATTCAACACCATCATCCCCCAACAGCTCATCCTTAAACTGGACAGTCTGGGGCTGAACACCTCAATGTGTAACTGGCTGCTAGACTTCCTGACCGGGAGACCACAGACAGTACGGGTCGGGAGTAACACATCTAGCACCATCACATTGAACACAGGGGCCCCACAAGGATGTGTGCTGAGCCCCCTTCTATTCACCCTGCTAACACACGACTGCACACCATCATACAGCTCCAACCACTTCATCAAGTTTGCGGACGACACAACAGTGGTAGGTCTCATCAGCAACAACGATGAGACGGACTACAGGAACGAGGTGAGCCGCCTGGCCTTGTGGTGCGGACACAACAATCTCACTCTCAACGTGGAGAAGACAAAGGAGATTGTTGTGGACTTCAGGAAGAGGGATGCCCAACATGCCCCTCTGACCATCAACAGCACCGCAGTGGAGAGAGTAGACAGCACCAAGTTCCTGGGAGTGCACGTCTCAGAGGACCTGTCCTGGAGCAGGAACACTGCAGCACTGGCCAAGAAGGCTCACCAGCGTCTCTACTTTCTCCGCAAGCTGAAAAGGGCTGGAGCTTCAACCCCCATCATGTGCACCTTCTACAGGGGTGCCATAGAAAGTGTCCTGACCAGCTGCATCACTGTGTGGTTTGGTGCATGTACTGCATCCTGCCGCAAGAGCCTCCAGCGCATCGTGAGAGCAGCTGAGAAGATCGTCGGCACCTCCTTGCCCTCACTGCAGGACTTACACAGCAAACGCCTCACTCGGAAAGCCCTCTGCATGGCAGGTGATCCCACACACCCACTACACAGCTGCTTCAGACTGCTGCCATCAGGGAGGAGACTGAGGAGTCTCCAGGCTCGTACCAGTAGACTGAGAGACAGCTCTGTTCATCAGGCAGTCAGGATGCTAAGCACTCTGCCTGCTCTGCCTCCCCTCCTACACATTACCACTCAACACAAAGTTTTTAACACTGGACCCTGTGTCATCAAACGGGTTATTCACTAAACTCTCGGTCATGTGCTCATTCAGTTTGCACTACTTCTCATATTTGCACTAATGTTTGTATTACATTACTGCCTATAGTCATACTACTGTTTACATTCACTGTTTACATTTATTAATACTGTTTACATTTATTACTACTGTTTACATTTACACTACTTTTATATCTACACTACTGCTGATACATATACAGTATTCTCTGACTAGCCTTATTTAAGGATGCCCAATGTGCCTTACTGCATATGCCACTTTGCCTCTATACCAACATCAACTACCTCATACATATACTGTGTACATTAACTCATATGCTGCTTTGCCACTCTTTGCAAATGTCAATGCTAGAACCTTCAGTTTATTTTATAGATATACTTTTTATACTACTATGCAAAAACTCAGGACAGTATTACACTTTTATTATTTCATTTTATGCTTATGTTCATTAAATGTTTAGTGTTTTAGTGTTGGTGTAAATTTTCATACTTTTATACTACTATGCAAAAACTCAGGACAGTGTTACACTTTTACTATTTTATGCTTATGTTTATTAAATGTTTCAGTGTTTTAGTGTTTAAATGGTTACTGTTGCACCGAGGGACTGAGAGAAACGCAATTTCAATCCTGTGTATGTCCTGTACATATTGCAGTTCTGACAATAAAGTTGACTTTGACTTTATATACATATATATATATATATATATA
>JBBPBX010066049.1:0-10139 GCA_038048925.1 Garcialebias charrua | reverse complement strand
TCTGAAGTCAGAGGGCCTTTGATACGACAGCGTTTATTCTCGCTTTCTATAGGAGAGAGAACCTCTTCTATTTTTAGCGACTGGGATACGACCTTTTGACCTGGGCACACCTCAGAGGGTGTTTTGCTTTGCATGTGAGCCTCAAAGACCTTTACAGCACCCTGTTTGATTTCATCCAAAGATGTTACTTCTAATTGACACCAGGTGTACAATGGCAACTTGAATCTAATATCAGAGATTAGATTATTTCTGAAAACAGATTTGAAAAGCGTCTGCTCTTCAAGTCCCGGTTCCTTTATGTCGCCTGAATACGCCTTGAAAATTCTGTCAAAGAAATGCAAAGGATGTTCATCTTTTTTCTGCAAGACATTTCGGGCAGCTAAGTAGTCACCACACAATGAGAGAGATTTTCTCTCTGTGCGAGGTGCAGGGGGAGCAGGTCCTCGGCTTTGGGGTCCCTCTTCGGATCCTTTGATGTATGAGTCTACTAGAGGCACATACTGTATGAGCCTTGGACGCGCACCTTCTTGAACTTCCATCTTTGTTTTGATTTTTTGTGAAAATCAATAAGACAGTTCGTATTTTAATGTGTGCAAATAAATCTTCACTTTTAATGTAGCACTGAGTCAATCAAACTAACCAGCTGTGTGGTTTAAGTGTTTCACCGTGTAATAAGTATTTCTATTCATAGGTACCTTCTTTCAGGACTTACCCTTAATGAACCTGTAAAAGTTAAATGCCCTCTTGCAGTGTTAACTTTATATATAACTTATTTTTTAACAACAGTTACTAACTAACACAAGCATGATTTTCGTTTTACTTACTCAAACACTTTTTAAAAGATTTGAAATAAATGCAATATTCACACTAAAATGTTCCCAGGAAGCTGCTCCATCATGCCTTAAAAAGATGTATTGCAGTTTGGCTAAACTGTTTTGCTGTATTTTGACAGTTATCAGGAGTGAAAATAGGATTTCCTGTTTGTTATTTTAAATATTTTTTTATTTAAAAATAAACTGGAGTGCACAGAATAACTTTAACAGATGTTTTAAAATAAATGCAGAGGGTTTAGCATCTATTCTGTGTAAATGTTTCCTGTTCTCATACTTTTAACCAGCAGATTGCAGGTTTTTAAAGCTTAAATTACCACAATGTGACTGTAATTACTCATTCTGGCCGCCATAGAGGCGCTGTTGGCTCTAAGGCCGCGTTGACTACCTTTTAGCATTTAGCCGTAGCTTTAAACTAAATCGGATAAACGTCAACTTTTGGGATGAGTTTTAGCCTGGATGTGACAATCGCCTAAACAAACGTTCATTTAAGAAACGAATGGATTTGTTTAAAATGTTTAGAACAAGTTCTGTGAACTTTTAGATATAAAAAGAAACGATCTTTTTCCTTTTTTTCTCTATCTGGGTCACGTCACTTCCGTTGACGTGTCGTTCGTGTTGCATTTAGGGACGTGCGTGCAGTCGGACGTTTGAGTTCTACCGACGTCTAAACGCTCTAAAACCCCTTTAAATATCTCAAAACACCGCGGTTAAACAGTTTCTGACGATATTTTATGCCTAAAAACGAAAGAAGCCAGACAATCTGTCAGAATTGTGTGAACAAAACTGAAATTCGACGATCAACTGCGTATCACGTGATCACCTTGAACCAACCACAGCATGACAACAGATGTTATGAACGTAGCGTCAGCATATAGCTTATCAAACCTAGACTCTTTTTCAACTCATAAAACGCTAAAATTCACCACAAAAATTCTGTGAACGAATCGTTTCACATCAGAACAGTTTTACCAAGCTGCGCCCAGTAAAAATAGCAAGATAAATGTCGCCAACACGGACTTTTTACCGTATCTGCAGCAACACGTCAGAGCTAACAACTGGACCGGGTCAGAACCAGATCCGACAGCTTCAGACACAAAATGCTATTATTCCTGCTTAAAATGTAACGATACCACTCGACAGCAATTTTCCAGATGAACTATGAAGCTCTTATAGGCACAGTTTTGACACGGCGGTCAAACGTAGATGCGCTTTTATCTGTGACACGTCAGCAAAGAGTCCAAACGACCCAGAACCAGAACCACACAGCAACATCAAATTTTAACCCAAAAACTTCAACACACGTTTAAAAGTTGAGTAAAGACAATTCCTCAGCTACAAGTGACATTAACCAGCAGTTTCCTGCAGCTATGACACACTTTCCCAGCCAAAAAACTATCGTTTTCAGAGTCTAAAAACTTGGACAAAATTATGCCAACATTCAAAGTACAGAAATATTGAATATTAAACTTTTCAGAGACCTGTTCACGGGCCACCAATGTAGTAATATAGGAAGGGGTCAGTTTAATGACTTACCTATATTTTAGATGTATAAATTGGCAGGGTTTAGACTGACACAAAAATACATCATTAATTAAACGGGTTCTCTCTTTTTCAGCTTAATACCAATAATTCTATACCTTGACCAGATGTAATTCACAGGAAACGTTAAACTTATGTTGGCACAGCAGGACTGGACCATTTATTTAACATAATTGTAAATTACATCACACATTTGTACATGATTGGTTGATTATTTTTCCTATAATTAACTTCAGCACAGATGAAATATAGGAACAACAGAACAGTGAAGGATGATATTTTACTCATTTCTGCAGGTACATTAACTTAGTTTCTGGCTTAGGAAGATAAAGGTTTAGGAGGAAGTAAATGGAGGAAAAGAAGTTAAGAGTCAGGGAGTTATCTTGATGTGTTTAACCAGAAGCATGGCAGCTCTCCGGCTGAACTCGGCTACACGTTGGTACCCTTGGCAAAGCATTTGACGACTTTTACCTCGTGAAGATGGTCAGTCTCCCTCGGTCCAGTTTGGTCAGTTCGTTTACCATTCTCAGCGTCTCCAGACGTGCGCCTTGACTCGAACCGAAAGTAACGGCAGCTCCTGGTGGTGTTGTTCAAGATAAGACGTTCCTTAAAGGAATGTCAATAAAGTGAAGCTTTTCACAGCTGGAAATTGATTTATAACAGGCATGTTATAAATCTTTTAACTGAATGACGAGTCCTTAGCGTGTGACTGGTGTTCATTCAGCTCTTTGGGGAACCTCATCATGGAATTGAGGTCCTCAGCAAACTCCGTCAGTTCCAGCAAAAGCTTAGAACTTTAAGGAAGGATCTGAGATCAGTGACTTGTTGTTCTTCTCTGATTGGTCCAAACAAACCAGTGGATGAAGGTCACTCGGATAGGAGAAGATCAGTTTTTAGAACAGAGAAGAAGTTGTTTAGAATGAAGACAGAGAAACAGATTAGACTGGAGCCAGCTTCATAAAACAACTGATTAAAACTGTGTTCTAACTTCTAACAAAACTGATCGAGTTCAGTCTGACATATTAATTCACTTTCACCGTTTGATTCATCATATGAAGAAGTGATCATTATTTTGAAATAACATTGGATTTCCAACTTGAATTAAACAGTTTGAATTAAACAGTCTTTGACTTAACAAACATTGAATTCAATAATGCTTATACAAGTAACACAAGGTTATTCATTAACACAAAAATAGAGGAATAAGAGAGTCTCTTATGACTTATTGTGTTTTGATTCAAAATAATGTAATAAAATAGTGTTAATGTCCTTTTTCTGAGAGTATCAGTGAAAAGGTGTCACTGGGACAGTTCAAGTATCAGAACGGGCATGGTCATGCCCACTACACACCCAATGTGAGAGGCGTTGTTTTGATAGGGCTCTCCCGGTAGCAGGTGCTGCAAAGCAGACGAACAGTTGGTTTGTTTTCCTCCATTCGGCTGTTCTCTGCCTGTAGGTGCATAAAGCCCTCACTGGGCAGAGAGCCTTTAGCCTTTCCTGTTCCTGAGTCAGGACAGGAGCAGGTGGAAAGGAGGAGAGATCAAAGTCTAGACTCCTATGGTTCAAAGTCAAGACCTTGGGAGTGTATGCGGGATTAGGCCTTAGTGTGACCTTTGACCCGTCAGGGGCGAATCTGGTACACATTGGATGTACAGACAATGCATGGAGGTCACCCACGCGTTTCGCCGAGCAAAGTGCCAGGAGTAGAGCAGTTTTATAAGATAGTAAATCTATCTTAACCTCGCTCAGTGGCTCGAATGGAGGGTCACAGAGAGCCCCCAGGACCAGGCCAAGATCCCAACCAGGGGTCAGGGTCCTGCTGGGTGGTTTAGTCCGAAGGACACCCTTCATAAATCTTATTATGATTGGATGTGCTCCGGGTGTCCTGTGTCCCCAGCCTTCGTGACAGGCTGAAATAGCTGATAGGAAAACTTTAATCGTTGAATAAGAACGACCTTTTTCCAGTAAGTCCTGAAGGAAAGTCAGGAGCTGAGCCAAGTCGCATGCATAAGAAATAATATTTCTTTCTGAGCACCAGGCTTCAAAAATATGCCACTTTTGTACGTATAAAGATTGTGTTGATCCAGCACGGGCATTTTGTATGGTTAATACCACATTTTCTGGCAGGCCTGACGCCATCAACCTGTTCTTTTCAGCCAACAAGCTGAGGCTTTTGGCTGTTCCTGGCCTAAGTGGCTGTACTACCCCTTCTGGTGACACAGAGGTTGTTAACCCCTGGGGGTCAACCAGGTTGGGAAGGAGGCCTCCTTGCTGATGTTCTCCCAATTTACCTTGCTCAGGGTTAATTGAGGGCAGATGTAACCTGTCATCCTTATTAGGCCGGTTTGGAGCAGAAAGTCTATTTTCCTCCTCCAAGTTTGGAGTCCTGGGACTGTGAGGCTGCGAGTTATGTAAACGAGCAGATCTCCTGACTCCAATCCGTTTTCTGGGGTGGTCCAGTCTACTGGTCCTCGGCTTTAATGGAGCATTGGTACCAGGTAAACCGACCGAGGTCCGTGTTTCACCCTTTGGGAGAATTGTTTTTTAAAGCAGATTTGTATCAGCACAGAACGGGAGGTCACATGCTGTCTGACTACTGATTGGACATTGCGTGTCCCTCGTTAATAACAAAAGAGCGGCTGCAACGTGAGAACGTGGGGGTGTTCCTTTTGGTTTGGCAGACTTCAGATTATTTGGTGATAAAGAGCTCAGTCCCCCTCGAAAAACAGGAAGAGAGATCTGATTCAACTCTGACTTGTTTTCATCCACAGCAGGCTGAACACAGTCACTGCTGTGAAGGTGTGAAGTTTGTGGCTGCCTGAGGGCATCTGATGTAGCCCCCCCGTCGTCAGACTCTGTCAGCTTGCCTCCCTGAGGTGCGGACATGTCACGTGTTCGTCTGGTTAGTGTATTGGCTGTCCCATCGTTCACAATGGAGCGAGGGCTTGAGCACGTGACCCTCCTCACCTGTCTCCCTGAGAGGTGTGGGGGGTGTTTGCAGACGCCTCTGTGTCTGCTCATTGCAGATGTATCAGAGGCACTCTGCTGGGGTTTATTAATTATGCTAATACCCCGTGGGCCATGAAGGAGGGGGGAAAAAGGCCCTCTCCCTTTATGACAGCTTGCAGGCCAGAGGGACCTGTTTTGCTGAAGATATGTGTTTTTTTTTTTAGAGTCAATAAAACAGAGATGAGCTGTTTCATGAACTTTATTCGTGCTTATGTGCAATGACGTACATGATTCTATGTCACTCACAGCAGAGAAAGCATGATTTGTGCATGCTGTAAATAAACAGCACGGTGGCACAACTGGTAGAGCTGCTGCCTCTCAGCGAGAAGGTTGCCGGTTCAAATCCCGGTCCGGGGCCTTTCTGGGTGGAGTTTGCATGTTCTCCCCGTGCATGCGTGGGTTTCCTCCGGGTACTCCGGTTTCCTCCCACAGACCAAAAAACATGCTTGTTAGGCTGATTGGTGACTCTAAATTGACCCTAGGTGTGAGTGTGAGAGTGGATGGTTGTTTGGTGTGAGTGAGACAGGTCCCTCTTGTAAATGAGTCCCCGTGACTCAACGAGGCTAGCCTGTATAAATAAAGGTTGAATGAATGAAAAAAAACCAGCTTTTTGAACTGTGTTACAAGCAAAGTCTGGACATGAAGGGATCATTCCCATTACCACGTGGGCGGGTGATCGTGAAACGTGGAAACGTGGACCTGGTTCATCAGGTGGCGGATCGCGATGATCACTTCCGTCATTTCCCTGCCCTGTGCAACAGCACCTGTACCCATCATATGGAGCACAAAGTCTGTTGCTCTGCGGGCTTCATCCAGGATTTCGGCAGTCGCTTGCTTGTCCATTGTTGTTTGGAGCTGTTGCAGATTTTCGGCCAGGTAAGCCTGCATTAATGCGGACGCGTTCATGGCGCGTGCCGCGAGTCCCTGAGCCCTGTAGCATTTCTCGAGTAGAGATGCTGAAGCTCAACAAGCCTTGCTGGGAAGAGTTGGTTTTGTTCCTGATGATTTAGAAGCCAGGTGAGATGCTAATGTGTCCTCAATCTGAGGCACGTTAGCTATTCCCACTTCATGCATCCCATCTACGTCGAGGAACTGTGAGAGGGGAAGAAGCATAGGGGCTCTTGGTTGAGTCCAGGTGTGAGTTAGTTCTGTGAGGAAGTCCGGGAACACGGGCATCTTTTGCCTCGTGGCGGCTTGCTGCTTCGAGAAAAAATAGTTTCCTGCCAGCCTCGTGACCTGTTGGCGAGGCGGGGGTTCAGGCCATGGGATGTGCAACGCGTCCGCTGCTCTGTGGCACAGGTCGAAAAGAGTAAGAATGGAAAAGTCAGTTTCTGGGAGCACAGGTACCGGGGTCTGGGAGATATCTTCACCCTGATCCTCCAGTTCCACGTCTGCCTCCTCCGTTTAAAATTTGCCCGAGGCTGAAATAGAGATCTTGTCCTTGTTCATCATGCCCCGGGTGTCGAACTCGACCGTTAAGTCCACCATAGGAGCCAGCACGTCAGGGCTGTCGCCCCATTCGACTCATGTGCTGTCATGTAGATCCATGTTCTCCAACTCCGGTGTGGGAGTGAGGGGCTCGGTGGTGTCCGTGTCCGCTGTTGTCGCTGAAGCGCCCATGGCTTTGGCGACGAGGTCAACCCGATGCCGCAGCACCGCATCCATCATGAGGCTGCAGTGTGGGCAAAAGTCGGGCGTATCCAGTGCTGTTTTTGCATGAAGCATTCCCAGGCAGACTGGACAGGCCTCATGGTTGTCCGTTGCTGCGAGGGAAAAGCCGTATCCGCTGGTACAGGCGCACAAAGTTGGGCTCGCCGTCCCGTTGGTTTTCCTTGGAAGTCTCGCCTTTCGCTTTCCTTTCTACGGAGGAATGTCCGAGATGAGGCGAGCGAGTCCTTCCAGAATCTTTTTTCTTTTTTTTTCTTGAAATGTCTCCTCCGTCGCGTCGCTTTTGCTGGCTAGCTTGCTAGGAGTTAGCGAAATAGCTTTTTTTCCTGTGGCGTAGTTAGCGCCGTCGAGCGAAGCAATCTGTAGAGAGAGGAGAAAAAAATACTTTGGGGTTAAGAGAAATGTGCCGGACTAGCTTTCGCTAGTCCAGCAGTACGCAGGAATAATTCTCTGTGCGCTCTGTGCAGGGAGCAAGCTCACCTCAAGTTGAGCGATGAAGCAACAGAGAAGTCCCGCGAAGAGGTAGTTCAGGTTTAGCGAGGTGAAGGGCAAAAAGAGAAAGATGGAGGGGCGCAAGCCGCTTAAGTACCCAGAGGGCGGGGCCTCTGGCGCGGCGGTGACGCCCCTAGCCGTAAAGGCGTGAGTATATTCCTTCAGGTAATCGCGCGGGGGCGCAATTCCCATAGCAAGTATGTTGCACTGAGAGACCAGACTGAAAGGGAACTAGCCACCTCCCCACCTCCCTCTCCGCCATCATGGACACCTTCAAAGTACACTGCATGTGCAAAACAACCAGCATTGTAGATGAGAACACACTTCCCTCACACACCCTTATCCAGAAAAAGGTAGCGTTCAGTCCCTCACAACCAGATTGTGCAAAGCTGTCAGACTCCTAAACAATCGGAATCAGAACTGAATATGCACACACACATACACAATTAGGAGCAGAAACCGGACCACACACACAAACCCTGGAACACTGTACCTGTATGCTTGTTTTCTTTCTCCTGTAATTATTTATAGACATTTTCTTGCTTGACAATCGATAGTATTCCCTTTGCTGCTGAAACAGTCCAGTAAGTTTACGTTGCACATTCAGCAATAGCATTTGTATTTTACTCACTTAAAGGGGACCACATATAGGTCTTTAAAAAAATTTATGTTATGTCTGTGTGCTATCTTGACAATATTAATTCATTTTAATACACAAAATAATTCTTAGATAATTAATTATACCCTTTTTAATTCTGCCATTTTTAACTTTCGTTTTGAACGACCGGTTTCTGATACAAGTTCTGAAGTCCACGCCCTTCAACGATCTGTTTACGCCCTCTGTAACAGCCAGTATCTGTAATGTGTTGTTGTTTTAAAATTAGCTCTTTTTTTATTACTCATTTGACTTACTGTTAGTGCTAGCTTAAGATAACTTACCGAAACCCGTCTGAGCGCGCCGCAATTTGCTGCTCCTTTTAGCATTAGACCACCCGAATCCGATGCTAATGTTAGCTTGTTCCTCTTCCGGTGTTCGCCAGCTCCGCTCGTTGCACGCGGAGATTTTGGGAGTTATCGCTGTTCCAGTCAAGACAACACAAAGTTCACCAAGTGTCTCCCGTAAATTAATCCGTAAGGAGAAGGTCCTCGCTGCTGCGAGGCTGCTGCGAGGCTGCAGCGAGGCTGTACAGTTGAAGCTCCGCTCCATCGCGCCAGAAGAGGGTCCCAATGCCGCCGGTCCCTACGCCGGGGGTCCGCTCGTTTAATTTTTGCCGGCTGCGCGTTGGGAGCGATCGCAAATACACTAAAAATTGAACTAAAACATAAAAATAACAATTATACTTTATTTATAAAGCCATTTAAAAAAAACAGCTGCAACAAAGTGCTGTACACATGAAATTAAGAACATATAAACAAAAGATGAGATGAAATCATGAAAAACAACAGTCATGTGTTTAATACAGAAGTGGGTTGAGCCTAACCAGGGGTTGCTAGGTGAGGGGCTGGACTCATGTTGGGGTGGGTTGTCCTTGCGCTTGTGACGTCACAAGCGCAATTGATTTCAAACGAAACCTATCTTATCACAGTAAAATAAATCTACTTAGAGTAAATAAACCACTGGGTGCATTTTTTGGGCCTTAGGACTGTTTTTTTATGAAGTAAATACCCAAAGTTGAGTTTAAAAAAAAATTTAAAGGTGAATTTTGCATGTGTGGTCCCCTTTAAAGTTAAACTGAGAACTGGCATCTTGCCACAACAGTATTACTGCTACTATATTGCACTAGTCATGTGTTGTACATGTTTGCACTTTATGTTTGTTGTGAAATTAATATTTTTTCAAGTAGAACATGATTATAGAGGAACATTGTTGCTTTTTACTGTGTACTGTGCATGCAGTTTTTTTGTTAACATTTCAATAAATTGGAATATTTGTGGAATAATAAATTCCACTTGGACTTGAATTTAATGTGATAGTAGCTGAAAGTTTTCCTCATTATGTACTTTGAGATCCAACACATCTTGCAAGATCTCATGTGAGATGGTGCATGTCATTTACAAGGTTTGACTAAAACGGCTACAACCCCGTTACTTCTCAGCATGAGATTAGTGTAAAAATTTGTCTTGAAAGGCTTCAGGCAATATCCATCCCTATAATTCTCTCATGGACTGAGCTGTTCTAATAACTAAGCAGCAAGCACATTTATTAAAAGTTTCAAGATAACATGAGATAGAACTTTATTGATCCCGCAGGAATTTGTTGACGATAAAGCACCAAAAAAATACAGCATACAGCAAAGAATTAATCATTCTGCATAGTTTTAAAACGGCTTTACTCAGGGAAAAATGCTAAAATGTCCTTTATGAGAAGAGATTACTGAGATAGGAAGGTCTTTCAGGAAAATGTGAAAACAGAGACATATTGAGTTCCTTCCTCTCCTCTTATTCCCACCTGCTGTTCCATTTTACAGGCTTCTCAGTTCGATTGCTCCTCCATTCAGCCTCATTTCCAGCTAAATTTATCCGGGAACATAAGGATCTAGTTGCAGTTTTAAAGAAAGCGAGCTCACACGTGAACATTTACACACATAGACACACACA